>JAPMUY010006577.1:0-48082 GCA_026901105.3 Galaxias olidus
CACTTACTATTTAAAAGAGTTATTATATTTGTGAAATTGTGTTTTGAAGTCTAACTTTAAAATTATATTTGTTTGTCAGCAGAATGGACTGGTTAGGTTTTTGTTTATTATATTGCATACTGTACATATTGTTATCTTATTTCTGGTATAAAGTGTTATCTTATTAGTGGTTTTAATTTATTCCCACCCAAAATATACTATTTATACTGCATCAGCGTAAAGTAATGTAATGTAATGTAATGAAACTTCTTCTCTTGCAGTTGATTCTGCTAACCAACTTTAAGAACAGTCCTGAGCCGGAGGATTGCCCTGTCCCTGAGGAGGTCCGAGACACACTGATCGGATTCCACAAAGAGATCCTCATGCATTGTGGTAAGAAACCACAGTGGATCCTATATAGAACAGTGATATGTTACTGTTAATGTTTGTCACTTCACTCCATGGTTTTTCAACTCTCAACTCTGCTTATTGGAAAAAAAAACAAGGTTTGATATACGACTTTGTCAATGTGATTTATACTAAGTATACTAAGTCAGCATGTTCTGATCGTCATTATTTTAAGTGGAAAGCACCTTGAAGCGTCATTGTGTTAGCCAAGGGGAATAACTCAGTTCTCAGACACTTCACAGATCTCTCTCTCAAAATAAAAATAACAGATTTAGGACAGATGAAGTTTGATCGATTATTTTCAAACCTCTATTGACTTCCTCCTCCCGGCTATAATCTTCATGAGGTGTCCCGATTGAAGAAGAGGAGGAGGAGGAAGAGGTGGATACTTCCCTCAGAGGCAGGCTGCTCAGCCTGGTGGAAAAAGTCAAGACATTCCGGAAGAAGGAGGATGCAGAAGAACCCGAGCCTGAAGAGGAACCCAAACCCAGTAAAAGCTCTCTAGACTAAAAATCAGTTGATCCAAAAAAAAGTTTAAATGTCACTGTATAATGGACTAATATGTTATACAAGCCTTATGCTCTCACACTGTAATTAGAAAATGTGCGGGGGGGGGGTCGATTTGTTGATGCCAATGATAGTGTCATCCACATATATAACCCTTTAGCTAATATTCCCACATATTTCCAAATGCATTACATTTTTATACAGTATAACATAGTCAAGGCAAAGGCCTGTTCATTTGTTTAGCTCATAATAAACATCTCGCTGTGTCGTTTTGTCTCCTTTCTTTAAGACACCCTTCAGGAGCTGATCTCGCACACCATGATCCACTGGGCTCAGGAGTCCTTCATCCAGAACCCGGAGCTGGTGCGCATGATGTTCAGCCTGCTCCACAGGCAGTACGACGGGCTGGGGGAGCTGATCCGGGCCCTGCCCAAGGCCTATGTCATCAACGCCGTGTCAGTGCAGGTACCGGATTAGCACATCTTCATCGTCATCATCAATCATCATCATCATCATCATCATCATCGTTTTCCGTATCAGATTGAATATATTTGTTTGTCATCGTGGCGGAGATCATGTTTGTTTGTACTACCGTTTTTTTTTTGTATTATGTCTACTTTCAACTCAGTTGTTATGCTTGAATGGTTTAAGTATATATTTTCTTATTTAAATTATCTTAATTTTTTTGGCCCTTTCTTAATACATTTTTTACTTTTTTTTTTTTTACAATATGTAATGTTGTTTTTTATTACAATATGAAATATTATTATATTATTCTCATAGCAAATAATGTTGCTGTGTCCTGACAGGATACCATGGACCTGCTGGAGTGCCTGGGTCAGATCAGATCCCTGCTCATCGTCCAGATGGGCCCTGAAGAAGAGAGACTCATGATCCAGAGCATCGGGTCAGTGTTTGAACGATATCTCTCTCTCTAAAGTGGGGGGCGACTGTAGCTCAGGAATAGATAGAGTGGGTCGTCCACTGATCCAAGGGTTGGCGGTTCGATCCCCAGCTCCTCCTGTCCATGCGTCGAAGTGTCCTTGAGCAAGACACTGAACCATGAGGTGCTCCCGATGTAGAGACAAGTGCCTTGCATGGCAGCTCTGCCACCATCGGTGTGTGAGTGTGTGAGTGAAAGGGTGAATGAGAGGCAACATTGTAAAGCACTTTGTTCCATTCCGGTTGAAAAGCGCTATATAAATGCAGTCCATTTGCCGTTTACCATTTAAAGTCCTTTACATCTTTTAACCATCTTCTTACCTTTACTACAATTTCCCTTGGGATCAATGAAGTATTTTCCATTCCATTTTATTCCATTTACATCCTTCAGGAGTAATGAATTAATCTAAACTAACCTGATGAGGGCCCCGGGGATAGTGAACTGTCCCATTAACTAGTTGAATTTGTGATGTTATTAACTAGCTGTATTTATGATGTTATTAACTAGCTGCATGTATGATGTTATTACAGGAACATCATGAACAACAAGGTGTTCTACCAGCACCCTAACCTGATGAGGGCCCTGGGGATGCACGAGACCGTCATGGAGGTCATGGTCAATGTGCTGGGTGGAGGTGGAGACTCCAAGGTAACTACATTTGATTTTTACATTTCGAGTTTTACGAATATATTGTTGTTTAAATATTTTTAATCGTTTTGTTTTTATCTGGCATGTAACTGGAGGAAAAGAGAGTGAGGGAAATATTGAACATGAAATACTCTGCTAATCAACAAAGGAATATGGAATCTAATTGAAATATTGCTCTGGTTACTTTCCCAGGAGATCCGCTTCCCCCAGATGGTGACAAACTGCTGTCGTTTCCTGTGCTACTTCTGTCGCATCAGCCGTCAGAACCAGCGTTCCATGTTTGACCATCTCAGCTACCTGTTGCAGAACAGTGGCATCGGACTGGGTTAGCCATCAAAATAAATTAACAGACTTTTTGATGATTTGTGTTATTTTTACAAGGTCCTTTTTACATTTATGTTAAAATAAAATAGCAGAAACTACTTAGTTCTTCGAAATTTCCTTGCAATTGTCCTGCACGCCCGTAGTACTTGTGGAAGGAAAGCTGTTCTGTGTAGATAGCAAACGTGTCTGTGTTTTGTCTCTGTAGGAACGCGAGGCTCCACCCCTCTGGACGTAGCTAGTTAACGTGTTTGTGTTTTCTCCCTGTAGGAATGCGAGGCTCCACCCCTCTGGATGTAGCTGCAGCTTCCTGCATCGACAATAATGAGCTGGCTCTGGCTCTGCAGGAACAGGACCTAGAAAAGGTACTTTTCGATAATTTTGCATTTATTTTTGTGTTTATGGGCTTAATCATTTTACAGTCAGTAAGCATTTATTATTATTATATATTGTTTATGTTGGTGTCCTCTTTTTAAACCTTTAGCATTTAGTATTTTGTTTATCAACGTAATCATTTTAAACCATTACCATTTAATATTATTTTTGTTGTTTGTTTTTGTTTAAATTTTCATTACATATTGGGATTATGGATGTGTGTCCCACTCAAACTCACCTTCATCCTGTGTCATGCTGTGTGGGTATAGGTGGTGACCTACCTGGCTGGTTGGGTTAGGGTTATTGATGTGTGTCATCCCCATGCTGTGTGGGTATAGGTGGTGACCTACCTAGCTGGCTGTGGGCTGAGGAGCTGTCCCATGCTGCTGTCTAAAGGTTACCCTGACATCGGCTGGAACCCCTGCGGAGGAGAGAAATACCTGGACTTCCTACGCTTTGCCGTCTTCGTCAACGGTGTGTGTCGTTCACGTAGAGAGTAGCTGAACCAAAACTATCAGGCTTTTTTTTGTTGGGCACACACTTTAGTCAGTGTTGTGACTACGGAGTGCACCAATATTTTCACGCAGACTGTGTGCAGCTGTACAAAACCCATTGGTGTTTTGTTTGTGCCACACTTTAGCCACTGTTGTGGTTTAACAAAAGTAGATTAATATTGTTATAAATATATTTCCCTTTTGAATTATTTGGTTTGAATTCTGTTATGAAATAAATATCTTGTTGCTCTGTTGTTCCAGATTTAATTATGCACTAAATATCTTTATGGACAACCCGATGCATTATAGAAGCTGGAGTATACATTTGTTCACAGGCCATTTAGTTCTAGTAACTTGCATTAGGATGTTGTTGTACGCTCACTCCTCTCTTTGGTGTCTCCTGTCCCGCCCACAGGAGAGAGCGTGGAGGAGAACGCTAACGTAGTGGTGCGTCTGCTCATCCGTCGCCCCGAGTGCTTTGGCCCGGCCCTGAGAGGAGAGGGTGGCAACGGTCTGCTGGCCGCCATTGAAGAGGCTATTAAGATATCAGAGGACCCAGCCAGAGACGGACCAACGGTCAAGAAGGACCGACGCTTCCCCATGTGAGGAATTACCAAAGATAAACATTTACATCAAATATATATATATATATATATATATATTTTATAATTTTCAAATATGATGATTTGTTTTTCATGGCACACTTGTCAATTCATTAATTCATTAAATTCCATGCCATTAATGAATGCATTCAGTGTATTTATTCGTTTTTAAACGTGATATTTCCCTTTGAACCATCTGTCCACCAATCCATGCCTTCCTGTGCCCTTGCTTACTTCCTATCAGGTTTGGAGGGGAGGAGCAGCATGAGGAGAACCGCGTTCATCTGGGGAACGCCATCATGTCCTTCTACTCGGCCCTCATTGACCTGCTGGGACGCTGCGCTCCAGAGATGCATGTGAGTAACTCTTCAAATCCATACATGACTCCAAGGTAAAGAGACCAGTGATAGTATAGATGCAGTGGCCCCTGAGATCTATGTATGTATGTAGCATAGCCCCTGAGATCTATGTATGTATGTAGCATAGCCCCTGAGATCTATGTATGTGAGTAGCATAGCCCCTGAGGTCTATGTATGAGACAAGCGTTGGCCCTGATATCTATGTATGTGAGTAGCGTGGCTCTTAACATTTTGAATTCTCTTTGTTGAAATCAATCTTTTTGTAATAATTGAATTTGTCTATTTCAATAATAATATAGTGTGGCTTGATTCGTATACATCTATTTTTAGATGCATTTGTTGTAAATGGATTTTGTATTGCAACGTTCTTTCTTTTCTTTTTTTCCCCAGTTAATCCAAGCAGGAAAGGGAGAGGCACTGAGGATCAGGGCCATCTTGAGGTCTCTGGTGCCTATTGAGGACCTGGTTGGGGTCATCAGCTTGTCTGTGCAGATCCCTGCTTTTGGAAAAGGTTAGAGCACCATTAAAAAACTCTCAACAGAATCAGAGACATTAAATTGTTTGAAATAAATTGAGCTGAATGAATATATGTATATAAAAATACTCTATTGCTCTAGTTTACCCTGCCTTCTTCCTTAAATTCGTATCTCATATATAGACTGATTATTTCCTGTATGTATTTTACCCTTTTTACCCCCCTTCTCTCTAGACGGACACACCATTGAGCCCAAGATGTCCGCCAGCTTCGTTCCGGATCACAAAGCTTCCATGGTGCTGTTCCTGGACAGAGTGTACGGCATCGACAACCAGGACTTCCTGCTTCACGTGCTGGAGGTGGGCTTCCTGCCCGACATGAGGGCGGCCGCCTCCCTGGATACGGTGAGTTTGTTTTCGTTTGTTTGTTTTGTTTTGTGTAATGTATTAAAATTACCCCCCCCCCCCCCCCCCCCGCAAAAAAAAAAGAAAGTCAATCTTCTACCTAGTGTTGAAGCAACCATTTTACATCCATAAATTTAAATCTGTAAGAAGCTAACTGCTACATATCTTTTATGTTAGTAATTGTTGTTATGTTTTTTGTAAAACTGATATACTGTGTTAACGATTAACGAGCATATTCTATATATATTTTTAAAATATATTTATATAAGAAATTAAGGATTTCTTCTTCTGTAATTTCCTTTCCGCTCCCAGGTTGCGTTCAGCACCACGGAGATGGCTCTGGCCCTGAACCGTTACCTCTGTACCGCCGTGCTGCCCCTGCTCACCAAGTGTGCCCCGCTGTTCGCCGGCACCGACCACCGGGCCATCATGATCGACTCCATGCTGCACACCATCTACCGGCTGTCCAGGGGCCGAGCGCTCACTAAGGCTCAGAGAGACGTGATCGAGGAGTGCCTCATGTCCCTCTGCAAGTCAGTCACTGGCACACACACCATCTCTATTTACTGAAACTTGACATATTAATAACGCCTTCACTTAGATGTGTAATGGGATTGATTTGTTTTTAATAATACTAAAAAAGAACAAATCAGTAACCCTGGGGGAATACATTAAAACTATACCTGGACACCTTTGGAACACTGTGCAGACTCAAGCAAGTGATCAATGCATTTTGATGACTATTTGACCGACGGATGGTTCCTACCAAAGGATTTTAAACTGCACTGAATGAAAATAACCCTATTTTCTCGTGGTGCTTTTCTTAACACAAATAGTCCTGTCATTACTAGGACTATCTATCCTTTGTTAGTATCATATACAGAGCTACAGTTTTAGGTTCTGAGACGTCTTATTAGGTGGTTTCAACCCAATAAATTGTTTTTAAACTGTATATATCTATCTATGAAGTGTCTGTTTATAATATGTGCCCTTTGGTATTGACAGATACCTTCGGCCTTCCATGCTGCAGCACCTTCTCAGGAGGCTTGTGTTTGATGTGCCCATCCTCAACGAGTACGCCAAGATGCCTCTCAAGGTATAACAAATAGAATCTGCATTTTATTGTATAGATAGTGTATATATTGTTTTAACTTTCATTCTGAATATATAGTCATCATATATTGCCAAGATGCCTCCAAGGTATAAAGAATAGAAGCTCTCCTGGAAAATGTATTTTATTGTAAAGTATACATTGTTTTAGGTGTTGTCTGTGATAACAGCTCTTTTTTAACTTTTTTTCTGTATATATATAATTATCTTCTGTGATACAGTATATGAACTTTCTGTGTTCCGCTAATAAACCATTCATTCTACACAGCTTTAGAGTTTTAACTTATTTAATAATTTTAACATCTGAGAAACAATTCACATGGTAACTGTAGCAACTAAAAGTTTTCCTGGTTATCTGTTTAAGCTGTTGACCAATCACTACGAGCGTTGCTGGAAGTACTACTGCTTACCCAATGGTTGGGCCAACTTTGGGGTGACCTCAGAGGAAGAGCTTCATCTGTCCAGGAAACTGTTCTGGGGAATCTTTGAGTCTCTGGCACACAAGGTGAGAGGCACACAATCTGCTGTTTGGAAATTTTTATTTTATTTAGGTACTATTTATATTTGATTTTCTTACTTTGATTCAATATAATATCTGAAAAGAGATCTGCAAACATATGATACAAGTTCTACCCACCATCATAATAAAACAAAGATTTACATGTTGTCATCTCTCATATCTTGAACAGATAAAAATAAATAAATATCAATGTCGTATCTAAGCTTTGAAATCGTATCTCACTTTTCTCTAGAAATTTGATGCTGAGCTTTTTAAGATCGCCATGCCGTGTATCTGTGCTATTGCCGGAGCCATCCCTCCTGACTACGTGGACGCTAGCTACTCCAGCACTGAGAAGAAGGCATCCGTCGACGCAGAGGGGAACTTTGACCCCAAACCTGTAGAGACCACCAAGTAAGAGGAATCAAACCGCATCAACTCTCCTACTAATTAATTCAGATTTTAGTGTAACTCTGGAGAGAAAGAGTTTATATTGACCTGATTTACAAAAGAGTGTAAGAGGTTGTGCAAAAGTTGAATAAATGTTGAAAACTATTTCCCTTCATTGCGGTTGTCTTGGCGTAACTAGTGGTCTATGTTTTTTTAACAGCACAATCATCCCGGAGAGACTGGACCCTTTTATGAACAAGTTTGCCGAGCATACCCACGACAGGTGGGCCTTTGAGAAGGTCAGTTACTGTGGACATTACAAATATTTATAATCATTACTTAGTTACTGTGGACATTACAAATATGTATTATCATTACTTAGTTACTGTGGACATGATACATATTTATTATCATTACTTAGTTAGTTTGGTCATTGCAACCTCCCATTAATTATGAGTTAAAGTGGGCTTTGACATTGAGATGTTCATGGCGGCAATTTTGGATGTTTTTTTTTCAGATCCAAAACAACTGGACCTATGGAGAGTTGTTGGATGAGAACGCCAAGACCCACCCAATGCTCCGACCCTACAAGACCTTCTCTGAGAAGGTAAGCACCAGCATCAATCCTTCTACACACTAAATACAGAGACATAGTTTAAAACAATGTAAAAGACAAAGCTTAGGGGAGAAAAGTGGTCAATTGGCTCCCTGTACTGATGTAGACCAAACCACGCTGTTGTCTATTTCTTTTAAGATCGGTTGTTTTGAAGGCGGTGTTTCTTGAGTAGTATTCAGGGAAGTTCCCTACAATTGTCTACTATTATGTAAAAAGGCCATTGTGCTTCCTTCATGAAGTTTCCTTTTTTGGTACAGTGTGGAGAGATGCATGTCACATGGTCAGCTCTTTGACATTTACTGCCATCAAACTCTGTTTACTACTTTATGACGACTCTCAGAAATTAGAATAGTAGCCCGTCAGGCTTAGAGAGCATGAAGCTTGGCTATAATGTCTCCCTCCCTCCCTCCCTCCCTCCCTCCCTTCCTCACTCCCTTCGTGTCCTTCCCTCAGGACAAAGAGATCTACCGCTGGCCCATTAAGGAGTCCGTCAAGGCCATGCTGGCCTGGGAGTGGACCCTGGAGAAGGCCAGAGACGGAGAGGGAGTGGTGGAGAAAGCTGCCGCTGCCTCCTCCACCAGAAAGATCTCTCAAACCGCTCAGGTACATAACGATGGTGTGTGTGTGTGTGCGTGCGTGCGTGCGTGCTTGCGTGCGTGCGTGCGTGCGTGCGTGCGTGCGTGTGTGTGCGTGTGTTTGTGTGAGCGAGAACGTTTGCTATTAATGTGTGTTTAGTCAGTTAGGGTGTAATTATATTTGTTTGTATTTGGGTTTGCAGGCAACCTATGACCCCAGCCATGGCTATAACCCTCAGCCAGTAGACATCACAGCCATGGCCCTCTCCAGAGAACTTCAGGTACCAATCACACACACCTTTCTGTCCGTTTGATAGCATGAAACACTAATTGTACCGTTTAAAACACTTCTGTTGGACTTTTGCATAGTAATGAAATAAACATTTTTCTTATAAATGCGTCAATGTGAAAAAATTTGATGATGTAAAAATGAATACGTAAAAAAAGGGTGAGATACACTGATGCTTATGTATCTGCTGCATTATTGCGGCCTATGTGTCATCTCTCTTCTGCTGTCCTTTGTTCTGTCCAGTCCATGGCGGAGCAGCTGGCTGAGAACTACCACAACACCTGGGGGAGGAAGAAGAAGCTTGACCTCCAGTCTAAAGGTCAGAACCATAGACACCCTCCACTGATGTTCTGCATTGAAATGTCTTTTAACATTGATTATTCGTGTAGTGGGTGGAACACATCAGAACCTCTCCGATGATATCCTGCATGTTCAATTAAATTGATTTAATTGAATTGAATTGAATTAATTATTTGTAACGCGGATTCATTGTGTAGTGGGTGAAAGGCATCAGACCCCTTTCCAGTGATAAGCTGCAGTCAAACAAAATGTCTTTTGACTTGGATTCATCGTGTAGTGACTCTTCAGCTATTGCTTACATTGTGTTTAACTCCTTTTGTTATGTCTCGTGTGTGTGTGTGTGTGTGTGTGTGTGTGTGTGTGTGTGTGTGTGTGTGTGTGTGTGTGTGTGTGTGTGTGTGTGTGTGTGTGTGTGTGTGTGTGTGTGTGTGTGTGTGTGTTTTGTTGTCCAGGTGGCGGTTCCCACCCTCTGCTGGTGCCCTATGACACTCTGACGGCCAAGGAGAAGGCAAGAGACAGGGAGAAGGCCCAGGACCTGCTCAAGTTCCTCCAGCTCAACGGATACGCTGTCACCAGGTCATTACCTTTTACTGAGACGCAATAAAGGGCCCGGTCACAACAATAATGAGAGGCTAAAAACATGTTTACATATATATATATATATTATATGCAGGTATATATATTTAGTTCTGTATTTGTACTACATTACGTGTTCATTGTGGGTGCCATTAGGCAGAGGGGTAAAAAGTAGCATACCAAACCTTTTAAGAAGATATCCCCTTGTTTACATATTTTTGGAAGTGAAGGATGTGGACTTATGAAGTCTCTATCTCTCTACAACCGTCTCTCCCATCTCTTCTCCCCTCCAGAGGTTTGAAGGACATGGAGCAGGAGATCTCCTCCATCGAGAAACGCTTTGCGTACGGTTTCCTCCAGAAGCTGCTGAAGTGGATGGAGATTGCTCAGGAGTTCATCGCTCATCTCGGTAACGTTAAGACAAGATACATACATTGTGTTTTTAACTGATTAGTTATTAAACCCTAAGTTTACTTTTTGACTGAAGACTGACTCATGTACCCAGGCTGTTTGCTGAAATCATTTGTTTATCTTTCCTTATCTGGTTGCAGAGGCTGTGGTCAGCAGTGGAAGGGTGGAAAATCTCCACATGAACAGGAAATCAAATTCTTTGCCAAGGTCAGATGCTCTACTGTAGCATTTTGAGACCATGATTAATGTACTTCAGTTATATATATATATATATATATATATATATATATATATATATATATATATATATATATATATATATATATATATATATATATAAAAATTATTTTATCTTTAACTATTATGTGTTTTCACATGGTTTATAAACTACTCTAAAATCTTTTTTCCTCACTAGATTCTCCTACCACTGGTGAACCAGTACTTTAAGAACCATTGTTTGTACTTCCTGTCTACACCTGCCAAGGTACTTGGCAGTGGCGGCCATTCCTCCAACAAAGAGAAGGAGATGATTGCAAGGTACTTTCAAAGGGCTGATTTGGACTCATCCTTTCATATTTTTTTTTTCGCTTAATTTTTATTTATTTTATTTTATTTAATTTTTTTGGGGGGGGAAATCACACCGAACAATTATGAATCCGTAGACACAATTATCGAAGGATTTTCCGTGCAAATGGTCAGCAGGGAATTATTAAAATTTAGATCAGGAGTGGTCCTTTGGAATAGTGGTAATAGGTATCATCAAATAGACTTTGTCTATTTACCAGTTGTGTATTTTTCCAAAACACTCCTCCACTTTTCCCTATTCTCTTTTTCCATGGTGATCTATCTATTCTCCTGTGGAATCTCCTTAATTTCCTTGATGTTCTTTTGCTTTCACGTCACCCTCCTCCTTTTCATCCCTCCTTCCTGTCCTGTCTCCCTATCCATCCTCCTTTTGTTGTCCTCCCTCCTCCCCCTCTTCTCTCCTCTGGTCTCAGTATCTTCTGTAAATTGGCTGCTCTGGTGAGACATAGAGTCTCTCTGTTTGGTAAGGAACCAACCTGCATGGTGCTCTGACATCACTTCCTGTTGCCAACTTTCTTTTTTTCTTTCTTTTTCTTTTTTTTTTTCTTTCTGTCGTCCGGTTTTCCTGTCTGTTGACCTTTCTCTGTGACTATGTAACTGACTTTTTTTCGCTCATCAGCCCTTCGCGTTTTACTTCTTTCCTGGCTTAACTCACCTCCATCCTCTGTCCCCCCGCCCTGTCCTACATCTGTCACTCTCTCTTTCTCCTTCTTTCCCCTCTTTCCCCTTCCCTTCTCTTTTTTGTTTACTTCTCTTTCTCTTCTCTTTCTCTAACACTGCTTAGGCAATCTGCTTGGTTGTTTCTCTCTGCTGTTTGTTTATTTGCCACTTACAATGCAGTGAGGTAGCATGGGTGTGTTTTTTGTATTGGTGTTAGATGTTGACCTCATGGTGATTTAATTATGAGTCTGGCTGGCCAGAGGCGTTTTCCGCTACGTATGCCCCCTCCTCATTCACCTCCATGACTCCATTTTAGATCTTACAAGTCCATCTTAAAATAATACACCTTTTTTTGCAGTTGACATTTTGGTATTTTTTATTTTGATTAAAACCAAACGAACGCTGTCAAAGCATTTCTTAATGCTTAAACATATTGATACAGTTAAACCAGCTAAACCGTTACAGTATGTGATTGTTTGTCCTTGGTAATAATTCTCATTATGTATTTTCATCAATAGACTTACCCTGCATTTTTTAGCTTCAGAATAACTTCTGTTTGTTTTTGTTTCTAGGAACGGATGCTGGTGCAGTTGTCAACTGTCTGCACATCCTCTCAAGATCACTGGATGCCAGGTAAGAAACACACACACACACACACACACACACACACACACACACACACACACACACACACACACACACACACACACACACACACACACACACACACACACACACACACACACACACACACACACACACACACACACACACACACACACACACACACACACACACACACACACACACACACACAAACGCACACCTTACTACAGCTCTATCCATTTTAAATACAGTTAACACATGCTGGCATAATTCGAAATGTAAATACAAATATCTATATATTTATGCTTCTGGTATGGATGAAGCTGTTTGTGATTCTCTCTTAATTTCCAAGGACTGTGATGAAGTCTGGTCCTGAGATTGTGAAGGCAGGCCTGCGTCAGTTCTTTGAGAGCGCCGCTGACGACATAGAGAAAATGGTGGAGAACCTCAAACTGGGCAAAGTGTCCAGCAGAAACCAGGTCAGAACAGACTGTGATGGCTTCACCTATTCACCAATCAGATGACTCCTTACATTTTGTTAATCCAATGTATTACCAATGTTTCTCTCTCTTCTCAATGCCTACAGCCTATTTGTTGACTCTCTTCTCCTCTCTCTCTCTCTCTCTCTCTCTCTCTCTCTCTCTCTCTCTCTTTCTCTCTCTGTATGTATGTGTGTCTGTGTATGTGTGCATATGATGTCTTTCTGTGTGTGTGTGTGTGTGTGTGTGTGTGTGTTTGTCTCTGTGTGTTTGTGTCTCTGTATGTGTGTCTGTGCGTATCTCTGTGTGTGTGCATGTGTGCGTAAGTGCGTGCGTGTGCGTGTGCGTGTACGTGTGCGTGTGCGTGTGCGTGTGTGTGTGTGTGTGTGTGTGTGTGTGTGTGTGTGTGTGTGTGTACAGGTGAAGGGCGTGTCCCAGAACATCAACTACACCACCATTGCTCTGCTTCCGGTTCTCACTTCTCTCTTCGACCACATCGCCCAGCATCAGTTTGGAGACGATGTCATTTGTAAGTGCTCTTTTTTTTCGTGTGTCGGAGACCAAGATGGACACATTCATTCCTTTGATTGACGCGTATGTATCTATAAAGTACATTTTTATTGACCTTGAGATGTATGAGAGAACGCCCTGCAAAGCACATAAATACCCAGTCAGGTCCTTCAGTATTATAATAACATCCAAACCAAAACTAAAGTCAAAGGGATCATTGTCTTCATCTCTTTTTTACATATTGTACGGTATGATTTGCTAAACATATCTCTGTCTTTTATCTCTCATTGTCTTCCATTTTCCAGTGGATGACCTACAGATCTCCTGTTACCGCATCATGTGCAGTATCTACTCTCTGGGCACAGTGAAGACTCCTCACGTTGAGAAGTGAGTTCACACGTTTATTTTTATTTGTTTTTTATTTTTATTTAACCTTCATTTATACCCACAAAGTGGGCTGTTTTGTTATTTGAATTGAATCAAAATGACACATTGTGTTTAAATGAATAGGTGCACCACTTCATTAAAGGATTCACAGTGTTTGGCCAATGAATAAATGATTGTGGTGAAAGTGCAGTGTGGTTCCTGTTGTGTCGTGCACAGGCAGAGACCAGCCCTGGGGGAGTGTCTAGCCCACCTGGCAGCTGCCATGCCTGTCGCTTTCCTGGAACCGTCCCTCAACGAGTTCAACGCCTTCTCGGTCTACACAACCAAGACGCCGCGCGAGAGGACCAGTGAGAGACCACCCCCTCATCCCTACCTTTTCTTTCTTTCTTTCTTTCTTTCTTTCTTTCTTTCTTTCTTTCTCCAGACTATCTTTGATCTGTTTCCGGACATTCTCTGATTATCTCTTACTTTGGTTTTCTCTGTATCTGTCATTGAAATTAAGTGGTTTTGAATTATTTCATGAAGTGAAATAAATGTACAGTATGTGCTACATGGTACATTTTAAATAATGTACAACGTGCACAATGCATGACTATGTGGTTAAAATTATAATGCATTTAAAATTATAATATTTTGTCGTTTTCCATTTAATAATAATTTTTTCTGGGATCACTAAATGTTACTTCCTTTCCCCGCGTCAGTCCTGGGTCTCCCCAATGCCGTCGAGGAGCTGTGTACGGACATTCCCGAGCTCGACATCCTGATGAAGGAGATCGGCCACCTGGCGGAGTCCGGAGCCCGCTACACGGAGATGCCTCACGTGATCGAGATCACCCTGCCCATGCTGTGTAACTACCTGCCCCGCTGGTGGGAGAGAGGCCTGGAGAACCATCTCGAGATGGAGGGGCAGATCTGCACCGACGTCACCTCCGAGCAACTCAACCAGCTGCTGGGCAGCATCATGAAGATCGTGGTCAACAACCTGGGAATCGACGAGGCCTCCTGGATGAAACGGCTGGCAGGTCAGTCTGGAGCCAGTCTCAAAGAGGAACTCAGAAAAGGAATATCTTCAATTGCTTTTTATTTTCTCCCCCTCAACTTTCTCTTCAGTGGTTAGGTTTGGTCTGTTACATAAAATAGAACCAAGCAGTAATTTGTGGATTATTACTCCCCTTCATCAAACAAACCAACTAAAATGGAAGCTAAACTAGATTATGTTTGTTTCCCTTGATAACAGGCTTGATAGCTTAGTGACAGTCTTTTGAGGTGTTCCAGACAAACTGTTTGTGAAACCAGGCTCTCTGCTCATTCTAATCTCTTCTATTCTTCTGTCAGGGCAGGAATAGCGATATAAAAATAAATATTGATATTTAAACAAGTATAGCACATCAAGATCTGAAACTACTGACAATATGTTCGGCCTTGAAACTATTAATGTTTCTCAAAAACATTATCGCTTTGTTGGACTTCATTTTTCAGCTCCAAATCTCCTAGCAACCTGGCTCTTTCTAAAGTGTGCGTGGTACTTTCTTGTAAAGGTAAATTTCGACGTGTTGACCTTTGAACCCCCACCCCCTGTCCTCGGTAGTGTTTGCCCAGCCCATCGTGAGCCGGGCCAAGCCGGAGATGCTCAAGTCCCACTTCATCCCGACCATGGAGAAGCTGAAGAAACGCTGTGGCAAGGTAGTGGCCGAGGAGGAGCATCTGAGGATGGAGGGGAAGTCGGAGGTGGACAGCGAGGAGGGCACCATTAGGGACGAGTTTGCTGTGCTCTGCAGAGACCTCTACGCCCTCTACCCTCTGCTCATCCGCTACGTGGACAACAGCAGGTGACATACTGTACTGTGTGCTGATTGGGTGGCTCGCTGGCTGGCTGGCTTGCTGACTGACTGACTGGCTGACTGGTACTATGGTATAATAATACACCATTTTGAATTAACTTAGTTGGATGCTTTCTGTATGTTTATGTGTAGATGTGCAAGGTAATACATTTAATATTTATATATATATATATATATATATATATATATATATATATATATATATATATATATAATAGAGAAAGTGTCTACTGTAAAACCCTGAATCTGTTTGGAAAAACTTAAGAAGAAAGTGTTTTTTATTTATTTATCTATTGGTAAAGTATTTGTATGACTTTTTATGTAAACACAGCAAGCCTTTTGTAAAATATTGTATGAGACAAAGAATTGATAAAATGATGTGTGTAAGCACAACCAGTTAACAATGTTGTAAAATATGGTATAGATTAATACGTTGATGTGTGTGTGTGTGTGTGTGTGTGTGTGTGTGTGTGTGTGTGTGTGTGTGTGTGTGTGTGTGTGTGTGTGTGTGTGTGTGTGTGTGTGTGTGTACCACCAGGGCAAGGTGGTTGACCTGTCCAGACCCTGATGCCGAGGAGCTCTTCAGGATGATTGGAGAAGTCTTCATCTTCTGGTCAAAATCCCATGTGAGTCCCCTTCTCCCCCTCTCTTCATGTCATCCTATCTGAAGTCTGACGTTCCTCTCTGTTTCTCCTTTTATCTTCCTCTGATTTATTGACTAATCAAAATGGATCCGCCTGTTCTTTTCAGAACTTCAAGCGAGAGGAGCAGAACTTTGTGGTGATGAACGAGATCAACAACATGTCTTTCCTTACCGCCGACAGCAAGAGCAAGATGAGCAAGGTGACAAGGACTGTCATCTTAAACCACGTTATATATAAATAGGTTATCAAACATGAGTAATAAATCATGTACAGCACTGACACCTAACAGGTATAAAATAAGTAATAAACATATAATATACATGTATATGGTGGTAAGTGAAAGAGCAAGACGAGCAAGGTGAGAGCACCTGTCTAAACTTAAAACCTTAAATAAGACGTCAAACATTAGTAGCAAAAAAATCATGTACTAATAACAATCAAAGGTGATAAGTTGGATTATAATTGTTGGTCTTTCATGTGATTTTACTGTACTTATTTCCCCTTTTGATTTAGATTTTTTTAGGTAGATCCATGGTGTGTGTGTCTGGAGCCGCATTGCCAATATACTGTGTATTTGACCTGTTAAGCAATCAAGTATAACGTTCAATCAATATTTAATGATCTGCCAACCCTCAGTTGGTACTACAAGCTCTGGGAGGGGGGTCTGGTCTTCCTGCAGAGCAGGGGGAACACAGAGGCTGGAGTACGCTGTGCTAGCTAGCCAGTTGCTAGGCAGACGTTGGGTTTCGCTAACCGTGTTTCTCTCTCTATGTGTCCTGTGTCGCCGTGGACTCGGGGGGCCTCTGTAGGCCGGAG
Source organism: Galaxias olidus (assembly GCA_026901105.3). Taxonomy (NCBI): domain Eukaryota; kingdom Metazoa; phylum Chordata; class Actinopteri; order Galaxiiformes; family Galaxiidae; genus Galaxias; species Galaxias olidus. Next base: position 16,810 of record JAPMUY010006577.1, read on the forward strand.
ACTCTGAGGTTAGACTGGGCTTGTGCACGAAGCGCTGTGCTGACCGCATGGCAACGCCGGGGGGAAGTGGGCGGAGACATTTCATCAAGCTCTCCTATGGAGGACTAGGACCATAGCAGCGTTTAGACATATGTTACACATATACATGTTCCACGTTAGTTCAAACACGCAGAACATACCAACTCTCACATTAAACACACACTTTACACATGGATTTAGTAGATTACAAAAATTTCATAAAATACTGCACACAGCACTTACCGTAAATCATAGTCATTGTCAGAATACACAGTGGTAAAACTGGGAAAATAATAGTATGATATAGAATTTGAGTGTTTGAGAGTGTGAATGGTGTGTGTGTGCTGGTGCCTACGTGTGGGAAGGTGTGAGGATGAGGATGGTGGGGGGGGGGGGGGGTGAGTCTGGAGCTGCTTGATGAAAGCTCTCCACTGTAGATTGTAGTTGTGTTGGTAGAGGACCTCATGGCACTAGGTTGGTTAAACAGTCCAGTGTCATTTACGTCTAAACAACAGCTCACTGCTGCAGCCCAGTGCCATTAGGCTTCAATGGAGTGTGACTTTGGGTTTTTGGCGTTTCGATGGTTCCTGGAAGCCTTTCAATGGTTCCTCAAGCCTTACTGTCAGAGGCTATGCATTTTATTAAGCCAGACCTGGGAAAATATGTATTTGAATAGACAGATTCAAATATTTATTAACAAAAAACTTGAGACTTTTTTTATTCACAAAGTTAATGGAAACACAATTGAAATTTAACACACTTTAGGCTTTTCAAATATTTAAAACAATATTGACCATTGTTGTTTGTTTTTTGTACTCAGGTCTGAATTGGAATGTGTAGTCTTTGGTATTTTCATGTTTAGATGTTTGATGCTAGGATTTTTTTCAGCTGGCGGTTGAGTATCCTGACCTTGAGGGCGTGGCTAATTGCCTTCCTTTTTTTCTCATTAGCTCTTAGAGCACAATACATCATTCCGTTCTTCCACGTTCCATTCCTACACTTACTCCTATTGGCTGGCCGGTTTCATAAAACCAGGAAGATGCCACTGTGGTGTATCATGGGAATTGTAGTTGGTGTGGTTTTAACAGTGAACATTATATTCACTAACTATGACTTATTTGCCCCTCAGGATCTAATTCCATTACATTAATTACATTGAAATTTAAAATAACTGAATTATCTCATGATAGTTTTTGTCTTTCCACTATAATCACTGTTTCTAACAACAGCAACAACAAAAAAAACCCAAAGGAGTCCATAATGAAACTATAGATAGATCACAGATCTCTTATTTTGGATAAACGTCACTATGATTCTCAACCACAAAATTACGCTATATTCTTCTGGCAAAAACACACACACACACACACACACACACACACACACACACACACACACACACACACATACACACACATACATACACACATAAAGAGACACACACTTTCACTGAAGGCATCGCTGGTAGATCGGAAAACAGTGTGTGATGATCTCTGGCACCATCAGGAGAGGAGTGTGGCCTAATAAGGGCGGGGTCAGGGGTCGAAGGAGCTGACCCCAGAGATTTGTGCTGTTCCTGCAAAGAGTCTATAAAGAAGGAGAGGACCACAAACCATCTCGCTCTGAACGTGAAGGGGCCGAAGCTATATGATTTATATCTTGACTTTTGTTTTATTCAACCCCTCTCCTTCTTGATATCCTCACTGGTGTGGTGTGTATAGAACGGGGGGGTTTGACACCTAGCCAGAGTCCGCATTACTAACATCAATGAGGCTGCATTGTGTGTGACTAGCTGACCAACTGCACTTTTGACACACAGTTGGCTGTTCTTGACCCGATGGTAACGCTGTAGTTGTAGAGGTAGTGTTTGGTTTTTTAATCTTTTAATTTCTTGTTTTTTATTAGCATGTTGCTAATTCATCATATGTTCCACCTTCATCCACGTTCTTCAACAGCTAGTTTAGAGGAGCCAACATCCCTGCTAATATGTTCTCACACTTTTGATCCGCTTTAATCCTTAATTTCCTTAAGAATTTTAACTTCACACATTCGTACTATTTCATGTTTTACAATCATTACATTTCTAATCTTCAAAAATAAATGACTTCTAGCATAAAAACCTTTTTGACTTCTAAGAAAAGAGTCCCTTGAACCTTAGGGTTATTAAAATTACGCCGCTAGAGCACGGGTAAGTAGTGCCATGTCACACATGTAGGGTCTGTCACACCACAGTTATATAATTATTTTTCTTCATCCGACTCAATTTCCCGTCACTCCCCCACTTGCATAGTCCGGAGGCTCAGATGTGGAGCGTACCAAGAAGAAACGACGGGGGGACCGCTACTCTGTGCAGACCTCCCTGATCGTGGCAGCGCTGAAGAAGATGCTGCCCATCGGTTTGAACATGTGCTCCCCCGCAGACCAGGAGCTCATCAACCTGGCCAAGATCAGATACTCACTGGTACGCTCTTCAGACTAGTTCTACTGGTGCAACGTGATTCATTATACTGGTGTTAAGTCTTGATTAGGAGCGTCATTATAAGACAACTGAAACAGGTCACCTGGTAAAGGTCAAATTACAGATAGTTCTGTTAAAAAAATGCTTTTAAAACTTTTTTTGTATACCGTCTCTACAGTAGATTGAAGATTATTAGACCGTTTGACTGTATGTAGTTGAGTGAATGTGATCCCAAACTGAACCCCTAAATAACATTCATGATATTCCATCATCCATTTATACAACTATATAGCAAAATGTCATTAAAAATATTCTATTGTCCTTCCTTGTGCAGAAAGACACAGATGAGGAAGTCAGGGAGTTCTTGCAGAACAACATGCACCTGCAAGGCAAGGTAAGGGATTCTACTACCTGTCATTTCAAACAGTACAGCACTACTAAATCTCTTCTCTTCGAACCACGTGTTATTTCCAACAGTACAGAGCTACTAAAGCTTGATCCCTTTCCTACCATGTATATACCTGTAATTTCAAACAGTACAGCTAAATCTTAATCCTTTCTTTTCCAACTACTTATATAGTACCTGTCATATCAAACAGTACAACATATGTACAGAGTACAATCTATTTATCTATCCTGCCTTTCAAACATTATTACTTGTCTACAGAGTCTATCTGTCCCTCCTTCAAACACTATGTCCCGGGTTCCCGTACTGGGATTAAGTCTAGTTCTAGCCTAAATCTCGCTGTCAATGGAGATTCTCCATTGAACATTTTTTTTTGTCTTAATCTATGTCTGGGAAACTGGCCCTGTATGTCTACTAAAATCTAGTTGTCTTTCTTTCTGTCTTCTGAGTCTTATTTCTTTGCCAGTTGAATCAGTGAGAGGTGAGTGTTCTCTAAGCAGCCTTGTCCCCTGCTGTGTCCCAGGTGGAGGACCCTTCCATGCGCTGGCAGATGGCACTGTACAAAGAGACTTCTGGGAAGGCAGAGGACGCTGAGAACCCAGAGAAGGTGGTCAAGAGGGTCCAGGAGGTGTCAGCTGTCCTCTACCACATTGAAGTGGTGAGTGCCCACACACACACACACACACACACACACACACACACAGAGAGAGAAGGTGGTCAAGAGGGTCCAAGAGGTGTCGGCCGTCCTCTACCACGTTGAAGTGGTGAGTGCCGGGTCCGCACATGCAGACACACCCACACACACACACATAAACCAGCATACACACTTACTCTCACACACACACACACACACACAGACTCGCCCACTTATTGATTCATTCCCTATACGGAAACTAACGACAGATTGTGTTATCTATCTAATGCGATCCAACCTCGTACTACACTCTCCTCCTACCAGACGGAGCATCCATACAAGTCTAAGAAGATGGTGTGGCACAAGCTCCTGTCTAAACAGCGCCGCAGGGCCGTGGTGGCCTGCTTCAGGATGACCCCGCTCTACAACATCCCCAGGTCAGTGCCACATAGACACTAATTTAAGACTAAGGTCTATTTGTGGATTTTTTTTTGTGTTTAGCTTTTCATACATTACTGGTATTTATATGAATCTGTTTTCTGGCCAAATTAACAACGCTCGTTTTAGACCAAGATCATACCAGTAGGGTTCTCTCTGTTAATATCTGTTTCTCGCTAATAGATATAAAAATCTGTGTTTTTGTTTAAGACACCGAGCATCCAACATGTTCCTGGATGGCTACAAGCGTAACTGGATCGAGAACGAGGGCTACTCCTTTGAAGACAAGATGATTGATGACTTATCCGTAAGCTTTCTTAAAAAGTGTTCTTTTTTTTCTTTCTTTTGTGTGTTTCGTTTTATTGTTTGCAACAGGACCTTGCAGAATAGAATCACACTATTATTTTTAATCTATTTGAAAAATGGTGCATTGGATTTTTACTTTTTCTTTTTCATGCACTGGAGTGTCACAAGAATCATTTTTCATCCGTGTTTTTTTTTCTTCTAATAAGGCAGTTTTGAGAGATTTCTGCTTAAACTGTTTGTTTTCCACTGATTAGAAAGCCATGGAGGAAGAAGGAGAGGAAGAGGAGGAAGAGACTGAGACCAAGCCCGACCCTCTTCACCAGCTCATCCTTCATTTCAGTCGCACTGCTCTCACAGAAAAAACGTGAGTTCCTGTCCTCCGCTGTCCCCTCTCACTGCTACTCTCTCTAGAAGCCAACATGTCATTTGTCTCAGTCTGTTGTTCTGAAATAAGTGTGGAAGTGTTTTAAAAGTAACTTTAGTAAAAGTATTTTTGTATGCTGTAGCTACGAAATAAGTGTGGAAGTGTTTTTAAAAGTAACTTGTCTACACATGTCTTTTTGTATGCTGTAAGTGTTGACTTATATGAAGTCACAGGTTCAATTTCAGCTGGTAATTATATATATGTAATGGGTGGTTGGGGAATGTTTAGGAGGCTTACTGAAAATAATGTATTTATGTATTTTTTTTCCAGTAAGTTAGACATCGACTATCTCTATATGTCTTATGCTGATATAATGGCAAAGGTAAGTGGCCTAGCTTACTATGGACTTTAAGTAATACTACCTTTCTTCATACCATCTACTAGACGACGAGCCGCTGTTTGACTGTGATATCTCTCTCTCCTCTCTCTCTCCTCCCCCTCTCTCTCTCTCTCTCTCACTCTCTCTCCCTCTCCATCTCCCTCTCTGTCTCCTCTCTCTCCTCCCTCTTCCTCTCTCTCTCTCTCTCTCTCTCGCTCTCGTCTTTCCCCTGTTCTCAGAGCTGCCATATTGGTGAGGAGGACGAAGGGGGAGAGGAGGGGGAGGAAGAGCCTGCCTTTGAGGTGCGACAGACAGAGATGGTATGGGGGGACCAGGGGACAGGGGACAGGGGGAGTCAGCTGAACAGCAGCTCCCGAAGCCAGGGACCGCACCCCGCGACAGGCCAACACACCCCCCGCCCGCACACTATCGCCCCCACTGCTGCCAAATAGTCTGATCTCTCTCTCTCTCTCTTCCACTCGAGTCAACTCACACTCCTCTATTGTGTCTTATTGATCCTTGCTATGATGGACTGACTTGTGCATTCCTTTGCTGGACTCGTTTATGTCTTGGTCTTTGTTAATTTTTCCTTATTTTTTTATTTATATATATTAATTTATAAATTCTTAATTGCATGACTGCTTTGAGTGCAGAGAGATGGTACAACCGAAGACAACAAAATAGTAGGTAAAAAAAAAAAATCTGCACAGCTATAATTAGGGCTGTCAGCATTCAGACTCAGTATCACAAATTCCAACCCTGCTTTAACACCACGGACCAGAATTTTGCTCAGGCTTGGATACTTAGATGAATCAGAGCCATGTGCTGTAACAGTAAATCCATTGCTTTTCCTGGTGGGTAATATTTCACTCATTATCATATCGTTATAAATTAAATCTGTTAATTCTGTTAATTAGAAATCCGCTCATTCACAGAAGTTGTCGCGGTTGTTTTGGGTTTGTCACGTAATATGTAACTTGTTTTAAATGAGAGATATTGACCCCTCCAGGACCAGAGGTCGTAGCTAGAGGCGGGGAAAACCAGGCTGTGTGTGTTACTGCGTTACACATTTACAGACACACTTTTCCTCGTCACAAGCCAGCTCTCCTGTCTGACACTGTTTTCCAATTCTCTTATTTTCTGTTCTCTAAATCATATATTTATCGAATTTGAAATCCTGAATTGGTGCAAAGATCACATTTATGCGATAATTGTATACGTTAAGAATTCATGTTAATAAGTCAACGCTTTTCCTTTTCATGAACAGAAATAGAGACTTGGGATTCAGGAAGTCTTTGTCTGTCATCCCTAGTTTATCTGTCATCACCCCGTTTTTTTTTGTTGCCTTTTCTTACTTCTACTCACGCTTTAGTTGCGCTGTGTACCATCTATATATATATATATATATATAAATATTCAAACCTAAGCAAACGCTACTTTTAAATACATTTGAAATGTTTCAAAAGCCTTTGGGTGACTCGATTGAGTTTGTTTGTTGCACAATGTTTCCGGTTTCCAAGGTGATTAAAACATGTCTTGAAACTATTTCAAATTCACCCGAAGGTCTTTGAATTACATGAAATAGAAAAGAATGATATTAATTTAATTTCAAAGGCACTTTGCTTAGGTTTGTTCGCTATTTAACACTGCTAAACATTTGTTTTAAGTTTGAAGAAACTATTGGGAATATGTTGATTTTGTTTGTCTTGACCTTAAATTGGACATTAACAAACCCATGTCCCTCTCTGTACTCACCAAGGACAACAGTAAAAGCCTGCACAGTCAACCAGACATACACCCCTAACTCCAACTGAAATATGCAAACATTCATACATTCATGCTAACACACCTACGCACTCACACACACACACACACACACACACACACACACACACACACACACACACACACACCCACACAAATGTATACATAGATACATCCAAAACAGATATGTTAACTAACTAAACTCCCAAGTCCCAAAGAAATTTTTCAACACACACACACTCACACACACACACACACACACACACACACACACACACACACACACACACACACACACACACACACACGGATCAATGTGGGTTGGGAAAAGAGAGCCTCTGCTTCCAGAGGGACTTCTCTATCACAGTTTGGCTAGGCATATGAGGTAGCGGGGTGGAGAAAGGTGGGAGGCTTTGGGTGGGGCTTCAGCATTGTGTATATTGTGGGTGGGGGAGGGGAGGGGGGTCATGTCTAACTGCTTTTGTTAACAGGAGATGATCGCCGTAACAACGGGCCTGCTGTGTTGTATATTCGAATGCTTCAAACCTTAACAGAGTGTAGATAACAACGATCTTGTCTCAGATTCTAGGTTTCTCACACTTACCTTAACATCAAGTTAACAATTTTCTAGTATCCGGGGTAAATAATGTTAAAGTTTCAATATTCCTCTTAATAAGATACTTCAATTATTATTATTTTCTGTTTTACTTTTCCGTTATAGATAAATCGATCAGTGCTGGATATAGTATAAATAAACATCATCACAGTAGCAGACTTACTGTGCCATATGATGCTTAGCTAAAAAAAATCTATTTAAAATATCAAACCTCAAACAGCAAAAAAGATTTTATTTAATGTTATATCTTTGAATTCCAAGATAATGTACCAGTAATCTCTTTAGTTTAGAGTTTGTGAGGCAAAATGGACAAGTGATCCCAGTCGTGTAAACCCTTACTAGGTTAATAATAACTCCTACCTGCTCACTGCCGTATAGATATGTAATTTAAAGCACCCAGACCTGTTTGCTGTAATCCAACTTCTTTTGCTGTTGGCAAACTGTAAATAACAGCTCAACCACTAATACTTACCATGTTTCAACGGAAGAGAAGAGTTTGTTTGTGTGTGTATGTGTGTCTGGATGTAAGTGTGCATCATGCAAGTATTATGAGTTTATCTATATCTGTTTGTGTATCTGTAAGCGTGTGTTTTGTGTCCATGTGGATGTACTGTAAGTGAGCTTCGTGCGTGTATTATTAGTTTGTCTATGTGTGTTTGTGTATCTTTAAGAGTGTGTTTTGTGTCCATGTGGATGTACTGTAATTGTGCTTCGTGTTTGTGTTACTCTTGTCTCTGCGTGTGAATGAAGTGTGTGCGCTTGTCAATCTCTGTGTGTGTTTGTCAGTGCAGCGTGAGTGCGGGGGGCTAGTGCCGGCCTGTGTGACAAGAGTGACAGCCCTTCTCTGTGTCTCTCTCCCTCCGTCCAACAGGATAAGGAGATGGAGAAACAAAGACTGTTGTACCAGCAGTCCCGCCTTCACAACCGCGGGGCTGCTGAGATGGTGCTGCAGATGATCAGTGCTTGTAAAGGTACAGGAAATTATTTATACCGTGTATATACGTGGTGACTACAACCTTTTGACGTTTTTAGTTATTTGTAAAGCTTTTTTGGGGGGCGTGGGAAGTTGTACATGTGATGAAATCATCTCTTCTTAATATAATGCCTATCAAACACTACTTCAGATGTTGTCTCTTTGACAATTTGCCTACTATTTACCTTGTGTGTTTGTTGGTCACAAAGCCATACACTGAACGTAGTGCTTGGCTTTCTATATTTTTCTCTGAGTCTGTTTTTCTCTCTTTGGTCTGTCTCTTTGTCTCTAAGGTGAGACTGGTGTCATGGTTTCGTCCACCCTCAAGCTGGGTATCTCCATCCTCAACGGCGGCAACTGTGATGTTCAGCAGGTCAGTCCTCTGTTAACTGCGCACAGGTTGTCATTCTAGTGAAGCATGGTAAAACAAATCAGTATAGAATGGACATTATAGGGCCCATCATGTAGACAATCATACATTTTTGTGTGCTTCCTTAGTGTCTATGAAGCATATTGAAAAGTGTTTGAACAAACATTTTTATTATATTATATTTTTATTCATTATTCTAGGGTGCCTCTTTCTTCCCTTCCAACTCACATGCCGTTTTCGAGTTGACGACCATTGCTCATTAACATTTATTGGCTGAGTTATGTTATTGGCTAGGGATAGTAACATTCCACTGTTGTCATGGCTGCGACCAAAGTAGCTGAGCTTACTTATACTAGCCTGAGTCAGTGATTGGTCAATTAGATTGACTTGGATTTTCTACATCACAAATTGCTGCAATTCGGAACGGCTTGTAAAACAAGGTAGATGTTCGGGACAAGCCCAAGTTCAGATGTTTTACTGGGCTTTTTGGTGAATTCTTTATCTACATGTTCCTTATTGTTTTGATAGATATTACTGTAAAGTAAGCCAATATTGAATAATTTTGTTATTTTGGGCTTTGTAACATGAATTAAACTGATTCTAATATCTCTCCTGTACAGAAAATGTTGGATTATCTGAAGGATAAAAAGGATGTTGGTTTCTTCCTGAGCATACAGGCTCTGATGCAGACCTGCAGGTGAGTGTGTGTTTGCGTGTGTGTGTGTGTGTGTGTGTGTGTGTGTGTGTGTGTGTGTGTGTGTGTGTGTGTGTGTGCATGTGTGTGTGTGTGTCAGTGAGTTGGTGGGCGCTGCTGCTACCATGATAAAATCTTGTCCAAAATCTCCGTCCCTCATGAATTGACTTTGGTGTAATAACAGCTGTTTGTTGTGTGGGCAGCGTTCTGGACCTGAATGCCTTTGAGAGGCAGAACAAGGCTGAGGGGCTTGGAATGGTTTCAGAGGAGGGCACAAGTGAGTATGGTGTCAGCGAACAAATGCCACCAACCATCCTAATGGCTCAGTATGCCCAAACACACACACATACACACACACACACACACACACACACTTCCCATTCATTTAGATATACTGTATATTTACTTAGGTTTCATCATACGTTTTAATGTTCTTGTTTTTCAATATGCCACTCCAATATCAGAATAATTTGATTCTTGCCTTTAAAGTGAAGTTAAAGCAATGTCATGAGTGTGTGGATGAGTAGATGTTTATGTGTGCGTCTGAGGTGTACCGTACTTACTGTGTGTTTGTGTGAGTGTGTGGGGTTTGTTGTGTAAAGTGAAGAAGCAGAGAGCAGCTCTGCAGGTGTTGTCGACTGTTAACAGACTGTAAGAGATTGTTAACCGTTTTTCTTCCCTTTCCCCCATGCCATCAATGGGATTCCTAATCCTGGACTCACTTTTTGCCGCTCTCTCTTCCTCTCCTCTCCTTCTCGTCCTTACATCACATCCAATATCCCCCTCTCCTATTTTTTTATTTCATGGTGCCACCAACGTTCTCAGATATGAAGCTTGAACGTGGTAAATAAAACCGGGCTCTCTCTCCCTTTTTCTTTCTTTCTTTCTATCGTTCTGTCTCTGTCTTCTCCACTGTCCCTTCTTTCTGTTTTGATCTTCTTTGCTGTCCTTTCTGTCTGTATTTTATTTGATTCACAAGTTTTGATTCACAACTAGTCTCTAGTCCTTGTTGTGTAGTGATGGAATTGCACTTCATTTCACGCTCAAGGAACTCACACAAAAAAAACAACAACTTTACAATCACCCGAGAGCTGTTCTTTATTTGTGACACAATCCATAAGATCTAATGCTACTTCCCCCCTCTTACTTTCCATTTTATCTGTGCAGACGAGTGACTGCACAATTCTTGGGGGGCTTTAAATACAGTTTCCATAACAACGGTATCTAGGAGCGATTGTTAAGTGGTGTATTTTTTTTTGGAGTGCATCCTTGAGCGTTTTATATCACAGATCTGCTGTAACTCCCTCACTCTGAGATTGGTGGGTGATAGGACAGGGCCTAGGAACACTGAAATGAACTGCTGCTTTATGAAACCATATCTAAACGTCTTCTGCATCAAGACTTTTTCATTTAAAAAGATTTAACTTCCATGATTGTTTTGTTAATACCTGTTTCTATTTACAATAATTACATAGCTAGTACAGAGACATAGAGTCTTTCAAAACATATGGGGATTAGTAGGACGCTCATTAGTAGATTATTTCAATACTCAAATTATGTATTATTTTGCTTACCTAAGAGAATTTAAAAGAGAAATTGGTAACAATTCCGTAAATGTCCCCAATACTTCTCATACTGTGTTAACAAGACATTAAAAATGCAAAAAGATGGGTTATTTGAAAGTTTTTAGGGTACATAAACTTTCAATGACCAAATTAAAACCCAGTCTTACTCTAGGGTACTGACCTTTACATGAACGCAACTGAACTGACTCTGTTTAGTTAATTCCATTCGTTTTTTTAATGTTGAAAGAAAGGATAACTGATACTAGGATAACAAGATCGGAAATTGCTTTGTTTTATGTTAAAGCAATGTAAGATATGATGTTTACGTGGACTTCATGAACCCATTAAAAAACCCATTCTTCCATTTTGTTTTCATGAATATATGCTTTCAATGTGAGTTTATTGCCAAAGTTTTTGTTCTGTGTATCTAATGCATTTTCAACAGCTTTAATCCTACCATTGACAATGTTGTATGGGTCCTAACACATTCACTAATGTTTCTTTTCCCCCATTTTTATTTTTTAAACCAAACCGCTAATGTCTGTTGTTTGTTTACCTCATATTGTGTTTTCCCTAAATGCGGTGTGACTTCCCCAGGCTTTTCCAGCTGCTTTTGACTGATCATCCTCAGGTCAATGGATGATCTGCTGCTTAATCACCCCCCCCCCCCCCCCCCCCCCCCCCCCCCCCCCCCCCCCCCCCCCCCCCCCCCCCCCCCCCCCCCAGTGTTTCAATCCCTCAGCTCCTATTTACAACAGTCAAACCTGAGCAGTTGCTATGCCTACAATAACAGACCAGTTGATTGTGGACGTAGTGCGTTTGTGTTATTGTTGTTGTAAAATCACTTAGCTCTTATTTTCCCTATTCTTTCCTGTCTATAAATACCAAGTAAAACAATTGAATCTGTTTGTCTGTTGTTTTTTTCACACTGTTTCTGTGTTTACTAATTTAGAGTATTTAACTCCCAGCTCGACTCCCTCCCTCCCTCCCTCTGCCCTGAGAAGCCCTGCCTAAACCCATATGAAGCCCTGCCTAAGCCCATGTGAAGCCCTGCCAAAGCCCATGTGAAGCCCTGCCTACGCCCATGTGCCAGCCCCTCTACCAACCACTCCTGTTCCCCTACCCTTAAAACATGACCCTCTTAACTCCCTCACTCCCACACACTGTCCTGCTGCTGTGTTCTGCTAAACCTCTAATGCGAAAGCCTCTAAATGTGACTCGGTCTGTTCTCTCAAACACCCTTTTCATCCCTTCATCCGCCCCTCTCTTCATTCATCCCTCTTCTTCATCCCTTCATCCATGTCTGTCGTCATCCATCGGCCCAGAACACCACACACAAACTCTGAGTAGTTTGCGGAGTTCGGTAGATCTGTCCTGCATGACAATGGGTGTGGGTGCGTGTCCGTTGTGATGTAACACACTTTAGTTATTTACTGTAGAGCGGCACTCAGCTCTCCTCTCCCTCTCTCTGTGTTTGTCTCCGTCAGTTTTTTTGTTTGTGTCTGTTTCTCCTCATTTCAGAATTGAATTTTTTTTATTTTTCCGTTTTCCGTTGGAGTATGTCTGAAAACATATTTATGTGGCGGTGTAAATATCACTGTTTTATATCTGTTTGTTTATCGATGTGTATTGGCCTTGTTTGTACATTGCAGTACTTATCTGAACTCCGATGGTCTGGTTGTTGGAACACAATAATTGCTGGAATGGCTATGTCTGAACAGCAACAATCTAGACCAGTCCGGTTCACATTTCTAAACTGTGGTGTGAGTAAGGTCGTACGTGTCGGTTCTGTGACTTCTCCGGTCTCTTAGAGGAGAGCTGAAAGTGTCAGACATCTTGTGTGCAGTTTGGAGGGAAGCAGGGAGCACCTGATTGTGGAACCTTCTTCCTCTCCTTTCCAACTGTCTCCTCTTCCATGGGGGACAGACACACGGACATGCTGTTGGAAGTCACTGTGTGGTTGCTGCTGCTGAACTAATCTCCTAAGGGTGGGAAAAGGGTGGTTTGAGGGAAACGGGCTGGTGTTGGTGCACAAATATACACACCCTTATCTTATTTAATGACTACAGCACCAAAGGCACACGTGCAATTACACACAATAAACACACAGACACACACAGTTTTATCTTGTTCATTTACACACATTTGCTTTTGTGGCACTTTTACTTTGTTATCCCACCTGGACATCTCTAACCATCAATTAACTCTAAAGTATAACCCGCTCTAAAACAGCCCTAATTCTTCATTTTAATCGTTAATTCTCCACCACTGCTTAAACACAACAAAAATGTGTCGTTTCATATGAACAGTACTAACCACAAAGATAGAAACTTGCTGCTTATAAGAAAAATACTTAATGTATCCATCCTGTGTCTCCTCTGGCCAGATGAGAAAGTGATGGCGGACGATGAATTTACTTGCGACCTCTTCCGCTTCCTGCAGCTACTTTGTGAGGGACACAACAATGGTGAGTCTGATAGGTTCAAATTATTCAAAAACAACGTTAATGACAAAAAATTATGTAATTTGTCAAAGTGTTTTTCAGTACAAGTTGTCGTTAATAACGACAGAAATAGTAGCAGTATTATGGTAAACTTAAATCTTTTGGTAAATGAAAAAAACAAAACTAAATGTCGGAGGTGAGTCTCTTTTTGTGACCATTGACCTCTGTATACCTCCCTGTGTAATCAGACTTCCAGAACTACCTGAGGACTCAAACTGGTAGCACCACAACCATCAACGTCATCATCTGCACTGTGGACTACCTGCTCAGACTACAGGTGCTGGTGCCTGGCTCTCTCTTTTAAATAAGAAAGAAGATTATTTAATTATCAAATCTCAACTTTTCTAAAATTGGAAGTTGCTGATCAGAACATATTAGACCATATCAGTTCACCTGCCAATTGAGCACATTCAACTAGAGAAATTTCACCTAGGACACAGATTACAACAGTAACGTCATCAAATAGTTTAGAAAAGGACTGCTTTAGAACTACATAGGTGACAAAAAGTCAATACAAAACAACTGGGACTTGGTGTGATACATTCAGTGCTATACATAGTTTAACACATCAAAGAAATATAAAGAACAAGCTATTTTAAGAGAAAACCAATCTGTTTAATTGAATACCAACTCTCTGCCTGTGTTCTTTCTGTAGGAGTCCATCAGTGATTTCTACTGGTACTACTCGGGAAAAGACATCATTGACAGGCCTGGCAAGAGAAACTTCTCCAAAGCCATGACCGTGGCCAAACAGGTCTTCAACAGCCTAACTGAGTACATCCAGGTAACCTGAAGCGGCCATGTTGTTATTGTATAAAAAACAAGTCAACTGACGTTTTCCTCGCTGTTATTTTAAGATGACATTCTGTCTCTTTTTCTTACTTCCTTACTTAATCACTTTCTTGGTATCTCTTCTCCATCATATATTTCCTCTTGCCCACAGTCTTTTTACTTTACGTACCTTACTGTCATTTAGGAGACTCTTTTATACAAAGCAATTTACAATGAGATTACAAGGGCAGTCCCCCTGGTACAATTTAGGGTTAAGTGGGTCAAAGTCACACTAGTGGTGGTGTTCCCAGGTGGGCTTGAACTCATGACCTTTAGGTCACCAGATAGCAGTTCTACTCACTAGGCCACCACCATCTTTCTCTCCACCCTAACTCTCCCTTCTTACGTTTTCTCTCTCTCTCTCTCCCCCCCCCCCCCCCTCTCTCTCTCTCTGTTTTCTTTTAGGGACCATGTACTGGGAACCAGCAGTCTTTGGCCCACAGCAGGTTATGGGATGCTGTGGTCGGCTTCCTGCATGTCTTTGCTCACATGATGATGAAGCTGGCTCAGGTGAGAAATAAAGCGTGCCCAAACTACCTTTCAGTTATCTGTAGACAATAACTACAAGAAATAGATGATTCGAAAGTTGTGGCATATTATTGTGTATATCTTCACACTAAAACATGTTTTTACATAAAGAAAACCATGTATAAATGTAAAGATACATTTTGTCAGTATAGTAATTATAGTTATTATTGACAAACATAATAATTTATAGCCTACTTAGCATACTATATTATTTCATCATGGAGAGCAATATGGTTTATAGTTAAATGCCAACTTCTAATTATCTCTGAATTGTTTTTCTCATGGTTCCTGCAGAGTAAAGTATGTATTTATTTGAATTATTATTTTTAAGTAATAATTTGGCTGGTTCCTCTCCTTTCCCCCGTGTTGATGGCTCTCCATTTGTCATATTCTTTCTGCCTGGACAGTTTTCTAGATTACAGTTACAGATTATGGTTTTATATTGCATAGGTTATATACACAACAAGGCAAATACAGAGATTACATGCTGAACTGTTACACAAAACAAAGCTGAGACAGATATTACACACAACAAACAAACAAAATGTTATATTTTATTTCATACCAAAGAAAGCAGTGGCACAGATTATATTTACACGTTTTTATTTGATTGAGGGAAGTATATCACACACTTTTGGGTATTTCTACTGAATCATTGATTAAATAAAGGGTAATTTATTTGAAGAAAATCAATAGCATCATTACAGTTCAGATTATTTAATTTTAAATATAAATGGAATCAATCCATTTCTTCCCCATCTCAGTTTAGATGCTGATGTTTTCTCAAAGATTATCATCAGGAAAGAAAATGGAAAGGATTGCAGGTTACAGAAACAATTTGATTAAAAATGGCAACCACAATATAGTTAACCTCCTCCTGTAACAGGTCCCCCCCCCCCCCCCCCTTTCTAAACTGTCGTAATATTCTTTCACGTTTTTCTCTCCTTATTACATATTTTATAATTCTGTATCACAAATGTAATTTACCATGACCAACACTGACCACCGTATTCAGTTTTGTGCGCGTGTTTTACATGTTAAACTGTGTGCCTAATGAGTGAACTACTACTACCACTGTAGGCTTGGTCCACTGTAACACGTCCCAATGTCCCGCCGCTTTCCTGACCAATCTAAACTCGCCGTGTGATTTAGAAATGTCAAACACAAAATACATTTTTGTATTTGTCTCAATACAACATCTCTAAATTAGGTTCTGTAAAAAAATTTTTTATTGCAGTTTACATTATACTTAGTTCTAGGTATTTATGGCTGCTGTGCATTTGTCTGGGGAAATGTGTGAATAGTAAATTTCCTAATTGGTTCAGTATATTTGTGTGTGTGCGTGCGTGCGTGCGTGCGTGCGTGCGTGCGTGCGTGCGTGCGTGTGTGTCCTTTTCTGCCCTGCTATGACAAATACATAGCAGTTTTATATAATGACAATCAACCAAATACAGTGTAGCATGTCGATGACCTAAATACTGTATTTGTCCATGAAATACAAATACAAAAGAAAATAAAAAAATAAATAAAAATGAGAGATTTATTTCTACAAACAAATACAAAAATGAATACAAAATGTTGTTTGGATAACATTTTTATTCTGCTATATAACCCTGTTAGATGCACCCCGAGCAAGGACAAAGAAGTGCCGTAAGAATCTGTCTTTCTCTGCCATGCTCTTTCATGCTACTGCCAGCCATGCAATTTCACCTTTCACCTTGTAATATTTTCATGCTGCTTCTCACAATTCAATGCGTAAGGTTTTCTTTCTCTTTTTTTTCCGTGCTTCGCCTTTATATATTTTTCCACCCTCTTTTTTTAATGGTTTATATTATAGACGGGTAGAAATTAAGACTGCTGTTCCTATGTGAATGTGCATGTATTCAAGCTTGTATGGGGGCTTGAATTTTTTTTTCGGTAGAGTACACTGCAGAATGAATCTCATTCAATCATTGAAGTTTTGCCTATTGCGATCATGACTATTAAATTTATATGATTATTTTATTTAAAATATATATATATATTCTCTCTTTGGCTTAATTTTTTCAAATATTTTCTCTTTTGCTTAATAGTCTGCTAAACACTTAGGCCTGGTTTCCTGCACAACATTGTCAGTGGAAACTCTCCATTGACAGCGATATTTAGTCTAGAACTAGACTTGATACCTGTATGGGAAACCGGGCCAAAATGTTACTGCTTACTTTTAGTGAGATCACCTTATAGTGAGTGGACAGAATACTTTGAAACGCCACTGAGACCTATTAGTTTAAAGCCTTTCTTCACAAACACGTATGCTAACTAAACTGTAAGCTCCAAGTTGCATTGCCTGAATGGAAAGTGGGGCAGCAATTACTTGATATTTGCAATGCATAGATCAACCATTGGTGCGCAATTATGCATGCTATGTTTTCCACTACAAGAACCTGGATCTACATTTGTTAAGCTTCTTAACAAAAGGAGTGTTGGTGTTGACCAGCTTCCATTTTTATAATCCTATTTTTATAATATGAAAGTTAAAATGTACCTCATATCAGTTCTCCTCGGTTGTTTGAGAGGCTTGATATCCACAGGACAAGACCTGGTTGGAAAGATCTTTCACCCGTCTCACCATGTGTGTTAAGCAATGTCTGGCTGTCCATCACACGCTTTACATACACATATTCATATTAGAACAGTATTGCTACTGTACTAGAAAAAACACTGTACGTTTGTTCATCAACACAAACTTATCTAAGTTAGTTTTTATGATTTATCTGATCAATATCTGTTGTGATTTGAAAAATGCACACCCAGGATCATTTTTGGAGTAGATCTCATTCAGAGGTAACGTGATAAAATGCTTTAACCGCTGTGTAACAATGTAGACTTTATACATACAATATACAGTACTAGTCAAACGTTTTGGCACACTTTCCCATTGAAGTGAATGGGAAAGTGTGTGGTCAAACGTTTGGACACACGTTCCCATTCAAGTGCTGTAAAACTGTAGATGTTTTAAAGTAAGGAACAAGAAAATTATGGGATTCTCTTCAGAAAACCATTAACTTGTTTTTCTTTTCTATTGTTGTTTTCTTTCTATATTTGTGTATGCATGTGTGTTGTATTCCAGGACTCCAGTCAGATTGCCTTGCTGAAGGAGCTCTTAGACCTTCAAAAAGACATGGTGGTGATGTTGCTGTCTCTCCTTGAAGGTAGGTCTCCCAATGCCAAGCTCACCGTCAATCTTCTCTGTTCACCTTTTCTCTTCTTTTCTTTTTCTTTTTCACCATTGTTCTCTTATAGAAAGCTGTTTATGGAAAAAAGACATACTATAATTATATCGACACATTAATACATATAATCTCTTGTTTTACTTAAATTGCTTAAACAAAAGCTTATTTGTAAGCAAATATACAGTAGTTAGTTAGTTAGGGTTTTATCATTTTGACATTTAAAACTGACTTAAAGATTAAAACACACAATTCTTTTTGTCGTCTTCCAAGGCAATGTGGTGAACGGCACCATCGCCAGACAGATGGTGGACATGCTGGTGGAGTCTTCCAGCAACGTGGAGATGATCCTCAAGTTCTTCGACATGTTCCTCAAACTCAAGGACATCGTGGCGTCGGACGCCTTCCGCGACTGCGTCACCGACCCGCGCGGCCTCATCTCCAAGAAGGACTTCTCCAGAGCCATGGACAGCCAAAAGCAGTACTCCCCGTCTGAGATCCAGTTCCTGCTCTCCTGCTCGGAGGCTGACGAAAACGAGATGATAAACTTCGAGGAGTTCGCCGACCGCTTCCAGGAGCCGGCCAAGGACATCGGCTTCAACATCGCTGTGCTGCTGACCAACCTGTCGGAACACGTGCCGCACGACACACGCCTCCAGAACTTCCTGGAGCAGGCCGAGAGCGTGCTCAACTACTTCAGGCCTTTCCTGGGCCGCATCGAGATTATGGGCGCCAGCCGGAAGATCGAGAGGATCTACTTTGAGATCAGCGAGGCCAACCGCAACCAGTGGGAGATGCCCCAGGTCAGGGAGTCCAAACGACAGTTCATTTTCGACGTTGTCAACGAGGGCGGAGAGAGCGAGAAGATGGAGATGTTTGTCAACTTCTGCGAGGACACCATCTTTGAGATGAACATCGCCTCGCAGATATCCGAGCAAGAGGAGGAAGGCGTGGAGGAGGAGAGCGACGAAGAGGAGGAAGGTGGAGGAGGTGGCGGGGAAGGCGATAACGGTGAAGGGGAAGGAGAAAACGGCGAGGAGCACGCTCCGGAGTCCAGCTCGGCTTTCGCGGACTTCCTGAAGAGCGTGGTGGACTTCTTCAACATGTTTACTTTCCGGAACCTGCGGCGCCGCTACCGCAAGCTGAGGAAGATGACAGTGAAGGAAATGGTGGTGGGACTGGCCACCTTCATCTACACAATTCTCATGGGCATCCTCATCTTCATCTACAGGTGACCAGAGCCCGTCATTTATTCACTCTGTTTCCATTCTATTCGTTTTTTGCTTTTTTTTATCTGCAAGTTAGGTGTTTTTTTAAATATTATATTAGAGTATCCTAATTATAGTATTGCTTTAGTTACTTTTTTATCATATTTAAAAATTACATTTTTTAAGTATTCGAGTATTCGTATATCGATACAATTCTCTATAATTTATTTTCCAGTGTGTGTAAGGGATTCTTCATGCTAATCTGGAGCACCTTATTTGGTGGAGGCTTGGTGGAGGGCGCTAAAAAGATGACGGTGACCGAGATCCTGGCCAGCATGCCCGACCCGACACAAGATGAAGTCCACGGTGATCTCCCACCCGAACCGGGGGCTCGAGAAGTCCAAGAAGCAGACGGAATCACGGACATGATGGACGCTGGGGGAGGAGAAGACGGTGAAGAGGAAGGCGGGGAGGATCAAGAAGGAGGAAGGCTGCCTGGATTTGACACCCCCGGGGGACTTGGTGACTTTGGGGAGACTGCTACCGTAGAGCCCCCGACGCCCGAGGGCACCCCCCTGCTGAAGAGGAAACTGGTGAGAGAAGATATTATGATTTTTGTCTTGTATAGTCGTTCATTAGTCACATGAAAACACTATAGCTTTTCAGAAGGGATGCATGTCTTATAATGCATTTATTTTCTTGGCCATCCCATTTTCATAAACTATATACCATGCACACAGTAGATGGTATGAAACATTAAGGCCCGGTTTCCCATACAGGGATTAAGTCTAGTTCTAGACTAAATCCCGCTGTCAATGGAGATTATCCATTGAAAATGTTTTTTTAGTCTAGGATTTGGTTTAATCCCTGTACGGGAAACCGGACCTAAATCAACATCAATAATCAAACACTGGTCAGGCTTGGAGTTTTTGTTTGTCGTTTTTTTTCCTGTGATGCAGTTGGAAGCGGTGGGAGGCGGCCCGGGGGGAGAGGAAGGCGAAGGAGGACAGACCGAGCCCGTTACTGAACCGGAAGAGGAAGTGCAGCCAGAGCCAGAGAAAGCAGAGTACGTTATCGCTCAGTCTTTTATTTCAAACTTTCACTTTCTCTGCGTTCTATGGCTCCCTCTTTCTGTCTTTCAGTCTTTATTTTAAGCTTTCCCTAGTCTCTCTCTTCTGTCTCTGTCGCACACTTTGTTAATCCTTTAAACTTAGGTTCTCTAATAATACTAAGTTATTCTTCCACTCAGGGATGCGAACAAATCACATTTATCTGACTGTCACCTAAAAACAACTTTATTTATTGTGTGTTTACATGTTGTGGACTGTTGACATAAAAAAACGACCTCTAGCCCTCACCTTTGTTTTTAATAATGTACCATCATGGACCACACAACTGGTAGCCACCCGTAGCCTGCGTTTCTGATCCCTTACTGTTTGTTTTTCACATTGTACTGGTGTCTTTTGTCTACGTCTGAGCCCCTGCGATACATTTGTTTACTCTGCTCTACTCTTTGTTTACTCTGCAGCACTGAGAACGGAGAGAAAGCAGATAAGGAGGCTGAGGCTAAGGCAGAGGTTGAGGAGGAGCCGGTATTTAAGGAGGAGAAGGCGACAACCAAGTCCAAGAAGGAAAAGCAAACTGCAGAGGGCGGCTTTGAGCTCTGGAATGAGCTGGAGATCCAGAGAATCAAATTCATGGTAATTAATCTCTTTGTTAAACATTTTACATTTAAATTTTTTCTCATGTACGTTATGAACACAATAAAAATGTATTGTTAAACTGAACAATAATGCTCTAAAATCCCTACGATCTTATACTGTATCGTTAGCTAAATTCAAGTATTTCGTTTCCAGAACTACCTGTCTCGTAACTTCTACAACCTGCGTTTCTTGGCTCTGTTTGTCGCATTCGCTCTCAATTTCATCCTGCTCTTCTATAAGGTCAGCATTCAGACAACATGAAAAACAGGAATGGTGTGAGTGTGACTGCAGTTCAACTCGTGTTATATATGTATAATATAATATGTATAAACACTTAATATAAAGGTTTAATTTGAAATAGTAATTTAAACTAGATCTAGACCTCTGTATTAACTACAATCTTTCTACGGAAATATTGAATTTTTTTAAACTACAGTACCAGTCAAAAATTTGGAGACACTTTCCCATTCACTTGAATAGGAAAGTGAGTCCAAACTTTTGACTGGTACTGTAAGTCACCTATCACTTCTAACTCTCCATGTCCACACATCAGGTCTCCGACAGCCCACAGGGTGAGGAGGATGACTTTGAGGGCTCGGCCCTGTTCGAAGGTTCCGGTCTGTTCGACGGCTCCGGTGGCGACGACGACGGCGATGGCGGCGGCTCTGGCTCTGGCTTTGGCGAGATGGGGGGCGACGAGGAGGACGAGGAAGAGGGCTTGGTCTACTTCTTCCTGGAGGAGAGCACTGGCTACATGCAGCCCTGCATGACTTTCCTGGCAGCCTTCCACACTGTCATCTCCTTCCTCTGCATCATCGGATACAACTGTCTCAAGGTGATTCATTATTTATGTAGGGATTGATTTTTTTTTTACTTGAAACAATATAATAATAGGCTATGTTTGCTCTTTGAAGTGTGCCTGGCTGTGTTTTCCGCACCATAAAATTGTGTGTGTGTGTGTGTGTGTGTGCCACCAGGTGCCCTTGGTCATCTTTAAGAGAGAGAAGGAGCTTGCCAGGACATTGGAGTTTGACGGTCTGTATGTCACAGAACAACCCGAGGATGATGACATCAAAGGCCAGTGGGACAGACTGGTCCTCAACACCCCGTAAGGCACACTTTAAATTCTTTCTCTTCTTCCTAGTCAAGTCAATCGCTTTCTGGCACCCCTGCACACTTAAACACAGCACACATAGATGATAAAAAAAATGCCATGAGTCCTTAACAGTTCTGGAACATACAGTATCAGTCAAATGTTTAGAGACACTTTCCCACTCACTTGAATAGGAAAGTGGGTCCAAACATTTGACTGGTACTTTATAATTATGTGCATATTTCTTTTGTTGATATTGTACAGTATATCAACTATTTGCTGGTATGATCATATATAATATAGAACTTTAATCATGGGTTTATCTTTTCAACATAGGTCCTTCCCTAATAACTACTGGGACAAGTTTGTGAAGAGAAAGGTATGTGTATTTTTTCTTGACGGGGGTTTAAATATATACCATAGATATAAAATATATTTTAATATAACATTCCTTTCTTGCTGAAAATAAATATTGGTTTCATGACAGCTGTGTGTAAATATTGTGACAGTTGTTTTTTTGTAAAACAAAGCGTCTGTGTTTGTGCTTTTCTGTGTGTGTGTGTGTGTGTGTGTGTGTGTGTGTGTGTGTGTGTGTGTGTGTGTGTGTGTGTGTGTGTGTGTGTGTGTGTGTGTGTGTGTGTGTGTGTGTGTGTGTGTGTGTGTGTGTGTGTGTGTGTGTGCGCGTGCACGCGCGCCTGTGTGTGTATAGGTGCTAGATAAGTATGGGGACATCTACGGCAGAGAAAGGATTGCAGAGCTGCTGGGGATGGACCTGGCCTCTCTGGACGTCAGCGCCATGACCCACGAAAAGAAACCCGAACCGGACAGCTCCGTGTTCGCCAGGTACTCCTACTCTACCCGGCAACACCTTTCGGTGGGGCCTTTGCGTTTAGATTTCAATTTAGCAATATACTTTGTTTTTCATAAATCATTTTAATATAATTAAATTTTTATTTTGTCTATAATCATTTTTTTTTTTTTTCATTTTATTTGTTGTTTTTGCTTGCCTTGTTTAAAACACATTGAATTGTCTTTGTGTTTGAAATGTGCTATACAAATGAATTTGATTTGATTTGTCTGTCCCACAAACAGTATTTACCTGTAACAGTTATGACGCAAGTTGTTTTCTAACAAAATATTACATTCAATCGCAAGTGCAATGTAATGAATTTAGTTCTAATAACTCAATATTATTATAGAATAGAACAAAATAGAGTAGAATTAACAGAAACTTTACAGAATCACAGCCTCTCCTATTATACAGTACCAGTCAAAAGTTTGTACACACTTTCCTATTAACTTCAATGGGATAGTGTGTCCAAACTTTAGACTGGTACTGTACATAGCTTACTATATACCCTTGACAGACAGGTAAAACTTGCTCTGTTTTTTACAGCATCACCTCCATTGACTTCAAGTACCAGATTTGGAAGTTTGGAGTTGTGTTCACCGACAATGTAAGTAAAAGGAACCATTTGATGACCCAACCTTTAGATGGTGACTGTCTTGATTCTTACTGATTTCCTTTACCTTTCTTTATCTGTGTGGTGTACAGGTATTTCTCAGCCATAGTGATTCTATTTCTTATGGCCTTCCCAGTAGACTTTTGTCTCTCGTCTACTCTCGTGAGATTTGTATTCTGACTGACACTGACCTTCAGGCTTTACTGTACCTTGTGTTGTATTATAGTGTAGTCTATGCTGTTGTGATTCTAATTCTGATTTCAGATTCAGATTTTAACTCTCGACTCCTGATTCCAGACCGTCCTGTACCTAGTGTCATATGTTGTGATTCTAAGATTGATTTCAGATTTAACTCTCGACTCTGATTCCAGACCTTTCTGTACCTAGTGTCATATGTTGTGAGTCTGATTATAGTATTGATTTCAGATTCAGATTTTAACTCTCCACTCTATTCCAGACCTTCCTGTACCTAGTGTCATATGTTGTGATACTGATTCTAATATTGATTTCAGAATCGGATTTTAACTAATTTAAGTGATGCCTCTGCTGTTGTGATTCTGATTCAAGTATTGATTTTAGATTGATTTTGATTTTTGATTTAGAGTTTTAATTCTATACTCTGATTCCAGACCTTCCTGTACCTAGTGTGGTACACTGTCATGTCCATCCTGGGTCACTACAACAACTTCTTCTATGCTGCCCATCTGTTGGACATCGCCATGGGCGTCAAAACCCTGCGCACCATCCTGTCTTCGGTCACCCACAACGGAAAACAAGTTGGTCACTCTTACAGTTTTTGTTTCTCTTCTTCTGATCAATCCACAGCAATGCCTGCCAAGTATGACTAGTATTTGATTGAGACCATACATTTCAATAAGTCATCCTTCTACTCAATGAACCATTTTTTTAACCATTTTATTACCGGGATTTAAATGTTTAAATATATGTATAAATGCAAGCATTTAGTGCTCTTGACCTTAATCTGTGTCTCCTATTCTCTCACACACATACATCTTTTTTCCCTTCTCCCTCCTTCTCTGCTACTTTTCCCTCACCTCTCTGTTTCGTCCTGTGTCCCCTCCCCACCTTCTCTGACACTTTCCCCTCACCTCTATTTCGTCCTGTCTTCCCCCTTCCATCTCTTCAACTTCTCCTTCATGTCTCTCTTTCTTCTCTTACCCACTGCCACTTCTCCCTGATCTCTCTCTTCCTCTGTGCATCCCTCCTTCCATCTCCTTCAATCTCTCTTTCTTGCTCTCTCCCTCCCTCCCTCCTTCTCTTCCCTTCTCTGTCACTCCTCCCTCATCTCTTTCTACTCTCCTTACCTTCTCACCTCGACCCGACTTTCTCCTCATCTCTCTTCCTCCCTCCTTCTCCTACCCTCTCTGCCCCTTCTCCCATCTCTCTCTCTCGCTCTCGCCCTCCCTTTGCACCCCTGTCTCCTCCTGTGAGTAGCTGATGATGACTGTTGGCCTGCTGGCTGTGGTGGTGTACCTCTACACGGTGGTGGCCTTCAACTTCTTCAGGAAGTTCTACAACAAGAGCGAGGACGAGGACGAGCCGGACATGAAGTGTGACGACATGATGACGGTGAGAATCCCCTCACCCTCACCGATAGCACAATCCCTCTCAAATCAGTAGATGTGATAAATCAATGTGGCCTGTGCTAGTGAGCAGGGAAAGTATGCAGTGTGATTACCCTATGCAATCAAAGGTTTGCTTTACCTCTTACACAAACGTATTAAACCTGTGGCATCATGAGTTGTCGTGTGAATGACCTTCGGTTGACGCCTCCGTGCCCTTTACCCTCCCCCCCCAGTGCTACCTGTTCCATATGTACGTGGGTGTGCGTGCCGGCGGGGGGATAGGGGATGAGATAGAGGACCCGGCGGGGGATGAGTACGAACTCTACCGAGTGGTCTTTGACATCACCTTCTTCTTCTTTGTCATCGTCATCCTGCTGGCCATCATCCAAGGTGGAGCTAATAGAGCTTTGAAAAGATATCTTTATCATTAAGATATGTTTTAAAATAGTTCTTATTGTCTAAATAAACATTGTATTCTGTGATTTAAATGTATTGGTTTGTGTACACAATGATAGCCGAAGACGATACGTGTAGATAATTTGATTGGATGTGTGTGTGTGCGTGCGTGTGTGTGTGTGTGTGTCAGGTCTGATCATTGACGCCTTTGGGGAGCTGAGAGATCAACAGGAGCAGGTCAGAGAGGACATGGAGGTAAGAGGGAGATGACATCAGCTCCATACCTGGTGTCACACTCAAATGTGCCCCAGTAGGTAGTAGGAAACGACCACACTGTATATTGTACATGATGGCAAGAAAGGGATGACACTTGCTCCGTACCTGGTGTCACGCTCAAATATGCCCCAGTAGGTAGGAAAGGAATACACTGTATATTTTACGTGATAGCAAAAGGGGCATGATGTTTGCTCCGTACCTGGTGTCACGCTCAAATATGCCCCAGTAAGTAGGAAAGGACTGCACTGTATATTTTACATGATGGCTAGAGGGGCATGATGTTTGCTCCGTACCTGGTGTCACGCTCAAATGTACCCCAGGTGTTACAAAAGGATTACATCGTATGTTGAATTGAATTGATCCAACAACTAGAATCTTTACCGAGAGTAAATATACAATCTCCCTCCACTGACTGTGACTAC
The DNA here is from genome assembly GCA_026901105.3 of Galaxias olidus. NCBI lineage: Eukaryota > Metazoa > Chordata > Actinopteri > Galaxiiformes > Galaxiidae > Galaxias > Galaxias olidus. The sequence continues at coordinate 43,013 of JAPMUY010006577.1, forward strand.
AGATGTAGAAGCAGGCCATGCCATAGAAACCAACAAAAAACATATACAAAATTTTCAGAGAAATAACATCAAATTGGTTCCAATCCAATGTTCCTTTTCTCCTTGCAGACTAAGTGCTTCATCTGCGGAATCGGCAGTGACTACTTTGACACGACTCCGCACGGCTTCGAGACGCACACTTTAGAAGAACATAACTTAGCCAACTACATGTGAGTATATATTTCTGAGTGATACCGTAACATAAATGGTGTTACTATAATTCATGTAGGTATTTTCATTTAACTCAACTTCCTGTACTTGTGTGAATACAATTTACCCCTTTTTTTACTTCATGTTTCTGTGCCAGTTTGACAGTAATACTGATGGTAAAATCACCTGATCCCCTCCTGTAGGTTCTTCCTGATGTATTTGATCAACAAGGATGAAACTGAACACACCGGACAGGTCCGTTTCCAAACTCTCACAATACTAAAAAAAATCTAATTTAATCCTCAAATTTTTCTCTCCATCGTCCTTTGCGGATCTGCCTTTCTCTTTCCTCCACCTCCACTCTCTGCTCCATATTCCCCCACTACTTCTCGTTTGTTTTATCTATCTTCCTCTCTCTTGTCTCCTTCCCATTATCCCTCTCTTTTTCCCCTGTCTCGTTTCTGTCTTTGTTTCTCCCTTCCAGGAGTCCTATGTGTGGAAGATGTACCAGGACCGATGCTGGGACTTCTACCCTGCTGGAGACTGTTTCCGGAAGCAGTATGAGGATCAGCTGGCCTAGCGAGCGACACCTCATCCTGTCTCTATGTGTGTGTGTGTGTGTGTGTGTGTGTGTGTGTGTGTGTGTGTGTGTGTGTGTGTGTGTGTGTGTGTGTGTGATTGGAGCGAGTGGTGGCGAGTTAGAGAAAGTACCTGAAAGACACTTATGGAGGGCAGACATCCTTTTTTTTTTGTAAAGGTTTTTTACGACTTCTCTCTTGATGCTATGCACATACCATGTACAGTAGATATCCTCGGCAACAGTATTACGATGGATTTTACTAGGGCGAGAGACTAAACCAGGACGTAAAAAATGTAAAATGTAAGAGAGAGGAAATGAGGTCACAGAGCCTTTTTCTTTTGTATCCTGTAAATACAGTCCATGGCCTTTTAGCTATGTGAAATCTTGATGGTCTAGAACATGTACCCGTACACACACAAAAAACTTGCTTATAGCTGCCTCTTTCATTTTATCTGTCGCTGTAAACATTTGAGTGCCTAAAGTGAAGGTTTTGCATTGCTTTACGGTTACGGCAGTAATCACATCAATGTTAGTTTGTATCGGTTTTGTTAAGCGAATGTACTTTTTTTGTGTGTGAATCCTTTGATGTTAGGATGGATGTCGCTTTGCATCACTTAACTTTATTTAAATGTGTCTAATGTTTTATCGCTTTGATGAGCGATTTCAAAATGAGTGAAACGGATGAGTGCATCTGACAGCAGTGCCTCTTGTGTTCACTAAGGTGCACTCAAAACCCCTTAAGACTCCCTCACACTCTCTCTTTTCACGTTTGCTCCATTGTGATCAATAAAAAAATAACTTAGACACTTTTAGATACCGAAATGCTCCATATGCCAACTTTAACAGGAGAGATGGTCATCTGTCTTTATGCAATAAATGGTGAGTGGGATAGGACCCACGTGTTAACCCGAAACAGTTTGCACTCTGAAGTCTTACAGCACGATATGCGTCTACTCCTGTGTGTGTGTGTTTTCCCTTCGATCTTCTCTGTGTTGCTAAAGGACACAGTGTGATGAGGAGATAACGTACATCAAGAGGACGTAGTGGTAATTTTATTGAATATTTATTTATACACTAAGCGCCGATCTTACGAAAGACAACGCTGTTAGCCACCTCTTATTGATGGGCCACAGTCTTGCTCTATGACAACTTATGCACAGATATGTATTTGTCAGTGCATTTGTTAATGAAAGGTTATTGTATTTTAATGTACACAGTATTAAGTCATGTGTATAACTAAGGACTAGGTGATAAAGGAGGTCTTTTGACGAAATTACATATTTTACAAACATAAATGCGTCTATTTTTTTTTTTCTTTAGAGCTTTTACAATTTTAAACCAGTCTCAGCTTCTTAGTTCAATATTTACTCTGTATCTTTTTCGTGTTTTTAAATCAATTAGCATAAACAAAAAAAAACATAGTTTGGAATCAGAACAGATTTTGCTTTTTTCTGCTTTAGTTAGATTTTTATGATAGCTATTTTTAGAATACCGCATACAAATTATTTTTCTCAGTGAAGCAATTAATGCGTTGATCTCATAGTTTCTTAACTACATTACATAGACCACCATGGATCCTTTAAAATAAACGCATCTTCAAACACACACACACACAACGCAAACCTAAAACTCTCACTCTATCTTGCTGATGATGTTGATGGTATTTCTCTATCAAGATGAGAATGTACAACAATGCAATGTTTGCAGAGAGCCGTGGTTATAATGTGCATTTACAAGAGTACATGTGTGTAAGTTACCCTAACTTGACAGAGATCAGTGGCTTACAACTGATGGATTGTCCTCAGATTTAAACGTGTTTCAATACAGAATAAAAACAGATTATTTTAACATGACATGATGCATTGTTTCGGATTTGTTGTCGCTGTTTGATGCTGAAACTAGCAGAACTTATTTAATTTCAATGTCCTTCCATCCATCCGTCCATTCTCCGCCACTTATCCGGGAACGAGTCGCGGTGGCAGCAGACCAAGCAGGGTAGTCCAGATGTCCTTCTCCCCATCAACGTTCCAGAGCTAGTGCGGGAGGTGGAGCAGTACCAACTAGATATAATTGGGCTCACCTCTACGCATGGCACTGGGTCAGGAACCAAACTCCTGGAGAGGGCCTGGACTCTTTCCTTTTCCGGGGTTGCCTAGGGTGAGAGGTGCCGGGCAGGTGTGGATTCTCATAAGCCCCGGCTGAGCGCCGCTGTGATGGGATTTTCCCCGGAGAACGGGGAAACTTGACAGCATTAAGAATACACATCATCCTTTACAGATGCACAGACAGTTTGTCTTTTTTTCCCAACCCTAACAAACTATTTACTCTTTTTTTTTTTTACAGAAGAAGGAATACGCTGCGAACGCCTCTTTGCGACTACGAGTCGCTGAGTGGAAGGCTCTGACTGTTGTTTGTGCTCATGCACCAAACAGCAGTTGGGAGTATCCGGCCTTCTTGGAATCGCAGGGTGGGGTCCTGGAAAGGGTACCATCTAGGGACTCTATAGTTCTATAGTTGGTACCAGAACACCCTAGGCCGCAGATTGATGATCGATTTTGTGGTCGTGTCCTCAGATCTGCGGCGGTATATCTAGGACACTCGGGTGAAGAGAGGAGCTGAGTTGTCAACTAATCACCACCTGGTGTTGCGTTGGATCAGATGGCTGGGTAGGCTGCTGGACAGAACCGGTAAACCCAAACGTGTAGTGAGGGTAAATTGGGAACGTCTGCCTGAGGCTCCTGTCCATGAGGTCTGTGAGGTAATTTCAATGTATTCAATGAATTAGTCTTATGGCGCACCAAACCACTCAGAGAGGCTGAGAGCTCCGGTAGTCACGTCACGCAATCCCAGCATTCAACAGTCGAACTCAAAACATTGCCATATTGGCAGGAAAGCGAAGCAAATTACTGGCATTAATTGATGGTCATTCAGTCTTTGGGAATGATTCACCTGTAATAATTTCATGTATGAGGTGGTTTCTTTCTAAAAACATTGACACTGTGATAATGTGAACTTGCCGGTAAATTGAAAATACCGACTTACGCTACATACCGATTAGCCTACACTGCCCATTACTTAGGTCTATGCTATTGTGAACTAAAATGAAGTTACTGACCCTTCCAGTGATTACAAAGCAATTTGTAGCCGGGAGACTCCAAAGCTGAAGATTCACCACGAATCCTGATTGTGTTCACTTGTACCCCTCCACTGGCTCCAGGCTTGTTTGTAAGCTTTCAAAGACTCTCCAGAGTAGGAGGAAGAAAGGTTTATGAAATAATTCTATATGTCCGCACACTGGAGGTCTGGGACGTTGTATTTTCCTGCTATATCAATTGTTTATACCACAGGTCTTCAACTACATTTGTCCAAGGGCCTGAATATTTCTAAGCAGACATTGTGGCCCCCACAGTCCTTTCACTTTTTTTTTGTTTAATTTATTAAGGCCTAATTAGCCTATTTACTATTTGCACTTTCTACAGAATTAATGTTATTTTTGTTAGCTATCGGTGACAACAGACTCCTAAAATATGGGAAATCCATGATGTACTTATCTAGATAAAGCCATTTATTTTTATGGAACCAATGCTTGAATGACAGATTGATTTTATCCTTTCTCTGCTCAAGACATCCAAAATGCCTGAATGCATTTTTTCCTCCTCACATTTTATGAATTCACTAATATTCTGGGGCTGGATTGGAATAAGCTTTTGCGGGACCCATGTGGCCCAGGGCCGCCAGTTGAAGAACCCTGGTTTATATTAATAAATTGTTTGTATTTGGTTTGCGATGGCCCTGTTTTGTATCCTGGTGTTGATTAGCTCTTATCTAGGCCATATGGTCAGGGATGCACTTATTGTATGTATGTTATGTATTTCAATGGTCTTGGAAATAATTCCAAGGGTATTAAAGGTCACTATGTTTAATCCATACACAGGGGTGAAAGTAGATTTTATTTCTTGCCGGTACTCTACCACAACCGTGTAGTTTTTTTTTTTGCTTACACCAAGCAAAGTAGGCCTTGCATAGTAACCTAGCAACGCAGGATACTTACTTCCAAAACTTGTATCGGCGCATTGATACTTTGTAATGGTGTCACAACTGTATGGTTGCAGTGTTTTTTACGACGGCTTCGTACGCGGCAGTCAATCATAATCAAATGCTGGGGGTGCGTTCCGATCGTAGAGTAGCCTAGTGCACTACGAGCTGGACTGCACAGGCTATTCCGCCATAGACCAGAGCCACGTTAATACCCTGTGCAGTCCACTTTGGAGTGCACTACTAGGCGATGGGAACGCACCTTG
>JAPMUY010006585.1:0-48100 GCA_026901105.3 Galaxias olidus
CGAATAGTAGGCTATATTATAATAATAATAATAGCGCTCGAGAGTAACGTTGCGAAGGAGAACTGGCGTGCAGCGAAGTCTAACTGAATCCAGAACGACGAAAAGGACAGTTAGTGACAAAGGGACAGGAAGTGACGTAGAGGGGGTGTTCGAAGTAGAGCTCCATGATTCTGCATCCGGGGGCTGACCCGTACATCCGGGGACTCGCCCGTACGCCCGGTTGCGCCGCCATGTTTTTGTCTGCAGTTGGACCCTTCTCCCTTGATTGGCCAGAAGTTGGTTCGATTGCATTCTTGCTCGATTGCTTATCCTATCCGCTGTATCCCGGATATTGCTATCTGAATTTTTTTAACTTGAATCTTTGGATCTGAATTTCACTGTTCGAATTTTTTATGCCAAAAATTTTGGATCTGAATGTCAGTGATCAAATTTAAGCAACCTGCATATAGCTTTTTGAATTTATAAAGTTCGGATTTTTGGATCAACATTTTATTTACATTGAAAAAAAACACTTCGTAATTTCAAAGTGGTGATTTCACAACCAATGAATTCAGATGCGTGGTTTTCGAAACAAAATATTGCAATGCTATGAATTCAATGTTGTTTAAATTACGATATAACGTGTTCAATGCCTTTTAAAATTCAAAACATTATGACACTTATTTTCTTCCATATGGCTGTCACGTGAAAATTGAACACACGACTCAGACCCAGTCGAGGGGTGAACTACTCATTTCTGTTTCCTGTCCTGTCTTTCGAGTCTTTTCTTCACTTTTTGCTCCTCTGCTAGGCTTAGCGAGTGAGATTGTTATTTGGCTGTACGGTGTGATTTTACTTATTTATTTGTATTTAACATATTTTATTTTGTATAGTGTGAAAGGGTATACAGCACGTTATTGCTAAGTGCGAAACGTTATCAAGGACAACCTGATAATAAATAAATAGGCTACATCTTAGTTATGTCAATATTATCTCAATGGTTACATCAATATCAAGATTTTTTGGCTAAATACACATACCGTTTTTAGGGAACTTAATTATCATAGTGAGTCAATCATAACTATGGCGTAATCGTGACTACATAACCTTGGTGAACTAAAGATTTCTCTTTCCTTGCAGAGCCTATGGGGCTGTCACGTGAAAATTTAGCAAACGACTCAAACCCGAAGACCCAGTCGAGGGGTGAACTATTCATTTCTGTTTCCTATACTTGGGCTAAGTTTTAATTCTTTATTTTGTATAGGAAGGTTCCTAACTGAGTGTGACCCGGAAGTATCTAAGTGGCAGCCATGATAAGTTCTGTTCGAATTCTCTAAATGCTAAGGAAAGGTGCTTTAATGCCTTATACTTATACTGTATATTTCTCTGGCTTGCCCGCACGTTTATATATATAGGCCATGAAACAACACGGTGACAACGCACAGGTAAAGTATTTAAAATGCGCTTTTTGTAGGCTATAGTTAATCTACAGGACGTTGAAGTTTCTCCACAAACGACCCACGAAAACCACCGTCGCATGATTACGTAGCTTAGTGTAAGTGCAGTCGGACTCCTTTACCAACGCTATTGTCTTTTCCTAAGTCCTTATGCGTTCTCCTTCATGTCTTTCCTTACCCTCATGACGTTTTCCCTCGGGTTTACGGATAAGTACATAGTGAAAGTCATTAGGACGTAATTTATTGAAGAATTCGGATTCAGCCCAAACCTATGCTGAATGAAATTAACGAATTACTCGAACACAACTGTTGTTGCGCATGCGCAACCAAAATGAACGAATCACTCTCTGAGACTACTCGTTAGTCCCGAGTCATTTTAAAGATTCGTTCAAAAATACCACTTCAGAAACTGAAGACAACAATGACATCGACGACAATGACATTGGCGACTATGACGATGACGACAAGGACGATGACAGATTCAGGGACTGTCTCAGCAACTTTAGTGACGACGAAGATTTTTTTAGTGAAGCTCACGACAATTGTGTCTTTGATGACTTGCCCAATGACTTGCGTCAGTGGGTGATACAGTCTGGAATGACACTAAATGCTGCTGATAGCCACTTAAAATTTTAAACAAATACATCCCCACACTTCCAAAATGTTCAAGAACTTTAATGAAAACATCACATTCACATGGGGTGAAAACAATTGATAGTGGGGAGTATGTCCATTTTGGCATTTTGGAACATTTGCTCCAAAGCCAAGAAGGACGGCTGTCACAAACTGACACAGTCATGTTTCAGGTGAACATAGATGGACTGCCATTATTAAAAAGTTCTTTCAAGCAACTTTGGCCAATTTTGGGTAAATTCCCTTTTTAAAGGGATCCATTTGTGATTGGTGTTTTCTGTGGAAACAGCAAACCACGCGATCCCAATCAATACCTGCATGACTTTGTTGAGGAGGTTTCCACTCTGGAGCAAGGCTTCACTGTAGGTGAGAGGATGTTTAATTTGTCCCTGGATTGTTTCATTTGTGATGCCCTAGCACAGTCATTCATAAAACAAACAAAAGGGCATGGAGGCTATAGTGGATGTGATTGTTGTATTCAGGAGGGATCCCATGTAGACCGCAAAATGACTTTTCCTGAAACAAGTGCTACCCTGAGAAGAGATGAGTCTTTTGCATTACTGCTTGATGAAAATCATCACAGAGGTCAATCAAAACTCGGCAAATTAAATGTTGGCATGGTCACACAATTTGTGCTAGACTACATGCATCTTGTTTGCCTTGGTGTCACAAGGAAGATGCTCATATTTTGGATCAAAGGGGACCTAAAATACAGACTTGGCTCCTTTAAGATCAATGCGACCTTGAGTGCCTTGAAAGGCGCCTTATAAATTCAATGTATTATTATTATTTATTATTAATGCCATCTCTGAAAAACTTTTAAGTGTGTCACAATGCATACCTTGTAATTTTGCACGAAGGCCGAGATCACTCTCAGAATTAGACCTCTGGAAAGCTACAGAGTTCAGGCAATTTCTTCTGTACACTGGTCCAGTGGTACTGAAAGGAGTCCTCCCAACTCTACTTTATGATAACTTCCTTACATATTCTATCAGCATTTATTTGATGCTTTCCTACCCTCTGTTCCCATTACTGCGATTATGCAGATAATCTGATAAGGTACTTCCTTGAACAGTTCAAGACCTTGTATGGGGTTGAGGAGATGGTGTCCAATGTCCACTCTCTGTGTCATCTGGCGGAACGTAAGAGTGGTGGCAGTTTAGAAAAGTAGGTCAATATTTTCAAATCACCAACTGCCACACTCTAGTCCTGAACATTCCACCCATTCATTCCTATGGGAAATATTTTGGCACTAAACGTTGAATATTTAAAAAAAACTGTGCGACAGAACCTTTCTAAAGGTAATAGCAACTTAATTGGATCATTGCGCTCATTTTGATACATTTCATGTTTATGTAGTGCAAAAAATGTGGGAGGGGTAGGGGTGGGAAATTTTGCTATAATAATAATAATAATAATAATAATAACTAGATAGGGCTACAATTTCTGTTGAAATTGTGAAGTGTGCTTGCAGTACTGCGGTTACACTTGTAACCCTCCCGCGTAATGTTTATCCACGTAACCACAGCAACCTGTGCAATGTTCGTCAAGAAAAATAAGTAGTGGTGTCATTCAAACGGTTCTTCGAGGGAAAGTATAAATCCCAGTTTAGATAATGAAACCGTATGATTCACAAGAACCAGGCGAACATTTCCCTGCATAATGTGTCTATGAAACGTTAAAACTGGAAGTGCAATCACAAGTTAGAAAACGGCAAGGAATTTGAAATGAGCAACGTTAAGCTAGAGTGGAGATTTGAGCGTTTAAAGTGGATGTCAATGGAGAGCGTGGTCTTCGAATAAACGTATATGTGCGTGTGGGTGTGTGTGTGTATATATATATATATATATATATGTTTCCCCTCAAAATTACCACTGATCCCACCCTGGCCACCCCATAGAAAATTGTCTGGTTCCGCCACTGGTTTACAGTGGATGTCAACGGAGAGCGTGGTCTTCAAACAAACGGACATCAAACCAAAACTATACATGATCCTCCCACAGCTTAGATAGTGACACCGTATGAACCGTAAGAACCAGGTGAACATGGCCATGTATAATATTTCTATGAAACGTTTAAATTGGAGGCGCTATCATAGGTTAGAAACCAGCAATTTATTAGAAATCATCCACGTTACGCTGGAGTGGAGATTTGATCATTTACAGTGGATGTGTAGCCTATATGAGGTAGAAGCTAGCAATGCAATAATGTAATAATAATAATCTAGTTATCAGAAGTTCTAAATTCGACTCTGGGAGGAAGTTGGTATGGTGTTTAATAAAAGACAAACACTGTACTGTAGTGCAAAAGTGATAATGTATTTTTGTATATTTGCAGAAGAGAATATTTACAGTATTTACAATGTGCACAGTACCAATCATTAACAAGTTAGTTCAATTCTTTCAATGAACACACAGGTCAAAAGATGGTTCCAACCATAGAACAAATCCAAAACATAGGTTGCAGCCCAAAGTTCATTAAGCCCAGTGGAAGGCGTTAGAGAGTCCAGGGGTTACCCAGTTCACTTGTGGGAAAAAGTTCAAAGAATCTGTATGGATATCAGGTTATGTGTGTTTGTGTGTGGGGGAGCAGGCTGCAGCGCCTCCTACCGCACTAGCAGAAGTTGCAGTTGGTTGTTCTCTCTTGGGTTCAGGCTCGAGGCCTATTCGTAGCTCGCCATCCATGAAAGGAACCTGGCCAGTTCTCGCTTTCACAAGGCTCAAATGACAGTAGTTTCACAAAGTGCGAAGGCATCTGCAGCAGCTCTAACAAGTCCCAGTCCCACACACGCTCTCCCAACAAATGCGCACCGCCATGTTTATTCAAACTACCGCGGATGTCTCACAAAGTCTCGCAGCAAATCTCGTGGCAAGTCTCGCGATACTTCAGACTTAGACTTATAAACGGTGGAGAAGGGACAAAGGAAAAAACAGAGAATGGCCAACAAGCAGAAAAAACAGCTGGGTTACAGATGTCAATGGAGAGCGTGGTCTTTAAACAAACGGACATCAAAACAAAACTATAAATCCCGCAGCTTAGATAATGACACTGTATGAACCGTAAGAACCAGGTGAACATTTACATGTATAATATGTATATTAAACGTTTAAATTGGAGGTGCTATCATAGGTTATAAAACAGCAATTTATTCAAAATCAGCAACGTTAAGCATAGCACGCTAATGTTATTTCGTAACCACGGCAACCTGGTCACTATCTGTCGAGTAGCGTAAGGTGTGGTCGCCTTCAATCGTTTCTCAAATGAAAACTATACATCTCACAGCTTAGATAATGACACCGTATGAACCGTAAGAACCAGGCGAACATGGCCATGTGTAATATGTCTATGAAACGTAAAAACTGGAAGCGCGATCACAGGTTAGAAAACAGCAAGGAATTTGAAATGAGCAACGTTTAGCTAGAGTGGAGATTTCATCGTTTACAGTGGATGTCAATGGAGAGCGCGGTCTTCCAGCGGGTGATGTACAATGGCCATAAAAGAGTGCACAGCTTGAAATTCCAATCTGTTGCCATCCCAAATGGCTTACTTGCCAATCTACATGGTCCAGTAGGTAAGTTATAGGCTACATAATTGGGACTTTTGTTTAGGCCACTCCCAATGCCAAGTTTGATAATATCATCATCATCTTCATCCGCTTTGTCCGGGGTCGGGTCGCGGAGGTAGCAGTTCCAGCAGGGCATCCCAAACTTCCCTTTCCCGGGCCACATTAACCAGCTCTGACTGGGGGATTCCAAGGCGTTCCCAGGCCAGTGTGGAGATATAATCCCTCCACCTGGTCCTAGGTCTGCCCCACGGCCTCCGCCCAGCTGGACTTGCCTGGAACACCTCCCTAGGGAGGCGGCCAGGTGGCATCCTTACTAGATGCCCGAACCACCTCATCTGGCTCCTTTCTATGCAAAGAAGCAGTGGCTCTACTCCGAGTCCCTCACGAATGGCTGAACTTCTCACCCTATCCCTAAGGGAGATGCCAGCCACCCTCCGGAGGAAACTCATTTCCGCCGCTTGTATCCGCAATCTCGTTCTTTCGGTCATGACCCACCCTTCATGACCATAGGTGAGAGTAGGAACAAAGATAGACCGGTAGATTAAGAGCTTTGCCTTCTGGCTCAGCTCTCTCTTCGTCACAACGGTGCGATAAAGCGAATGCAACACCGCACCCGCTGCTCCAATTCTCCGGCCCATCTCTCGTTCCATCTTCCCCTCACTCGAGAACAAGACCCCGAGATACTTGAACTCCTTCACTTGGGGTAAAGACTCATTCCCTACTTGGAGTAGACAATCCATCGGTTTCCTGCTGAGAACCATGGCCTCAGATTTGGAGGTGCTGATCCTCACCCCCCCCCCCCCCCCTTCACACTCGGCTGCGAACCGATCCAATGAGTGCTGCAGGTCGCAGACCGATAATGCCATCAGGACCACATCATCTGCAAAAAGCAGTGATGCAATCCTCTGCCCACCAACCCGCAGCCCCCCTCCCCCGCGGCTACGCCGTGAGATCCTGTCCATGAATACCACAAACAGGATAGGTGACAAAGCGCAGCCTTGGAAGAGGCCAACCCTCACCGGAAACGAGTCCGACTTACTGCCGAGGACCCGGACACAGCTCTCGCTTTGGGAGTACAGAGATTGGATGGCCCTGAGTAGAGACTCCCTCACCCCATACTCTCACAGCACCTCCCACAGTATCTCCCGGGGAACCCGATCATACGCCTTCTCCAAATCCACAAAACACGTGTAGACCGGATTGGCATACTCCCAGGCCCCCTCAAAGATCCTCGCGAGGGTAAAAAGCTGGTCCGTTGTTCCACGACCAGGCTGGAAACCGCATTGTTCCTCCTCAATCCGAGGTTCGACTATCGGTCGAACCCTCCTTTCCAGCACCCTGGAGTATACTTTCCCGGGGAGGCTGAGTAATGTGATGCCTCTGTAGTTGGCACACACTCTCCGGTCCCCCTTTTTGAACAGGGGAACCACCACCCCGGTCTGCCACTCCTTAGGTACTGTCCCCGACTTCCACGCAATGTTGATAAGACGTGTCATCCATGACAGTCCCTCAACACCCAGAGCCTTCAGCATTTCTGGGCGGATCTCATCAACCCCTGGGTCTTTGCCACTGTGGAGTTGTTTGACTACCTCAGTGACCTCCGCCAGGGAGATTGATGCTGATCCCCTATCATCCTCCAGCTCTGCCTCTACTATAGAGGATGGGTTTGTCGGGTTCAGGAGTTCCTCAAAGTGTTCCTTCCACCTCCCAATCACCTTGTCAGTTGAGGTCAACAACGTCCCATCCTTACTGTATACAGCTTGGATGGTTCCCTGCTTTCCCCTCCTGAGGTGTCGGATGGTCTTTCAGAACCGCTTTGGTGCCAGCCGAAAGTCCTTCTCCATGGTTTCTCCGAACTCCTCCCACACCCGCTGCTTTGCCTCTGCCACGGCCGAGGCTGCAGTCCTTCGGGCCTGTCGATACCTTGCAACTGCCTCCGGAGTCTCCCGGGATAGCATATCCCGGAAGGCCTCCTTCTTCAATTGGACGGCTCCCCTGACCACCGGTGTCCACCAGGATGTTCGAGGGTTACCGCCCGTTGAGGCACCTAAGACCTTGAGACCACAGCTCTCAGACGCAGCTTTAGCAATGGAGACTTTGAACATCGCCCACTCCGGTTTAATGCCCCCAGCCTCCACAGGGATGCCAGAGAAGCGCCGCCGGAGGTGTGAGTTGAAGGCCTCCCGTACCGGGGACTCCTCCAGACGTTCCCAGTTCACCCGCACTACACATTTGGGCTTACCAGGTCTGTCCAGAGGCTTCCCCCGCCACCTGACCCAACTCACCACCAGATGGTGATCAGTTGAAAGCTCTGCCCCCCTCTTCACCCGAGTGTCCAAAACATATTACCTCAGGTCCGATGATACGATAACAAAATCGATCATCGACCTTCTGCCTAGGGTGCTCTGGTACCAGGTACACTTATGAGCATCCTTATGTTCGAACATGGTGTTTGTTATGGCCATTCCATGACTAGCACAGAAGTCCAATAACAAGCCACCACTCAGGTTCAGATCAGGGAGGCCGTTCCTCCCAATCACGCCTCTCCAAGTGTCTCCTTCATTGCCCACATGTGCGTTGAAGTCCCCCAGCAAGACTACAGAGTCCCCCTCAGGAGCCCCATACAAGGCTCCATCCAGGGTCTCCAAAAAGGCCGAATACTCCGAACTGCTGTTCGGTGCATAGGCACAGACAACAGTCAGAGTTTTCCCCCACATGACCCGCAGGCGTAGGGAGGCGACCCTCTCGTCCACTGGGGTGAACTCCAACATAGAGGCACTTAGCCGGGGACTTGTGAGTATCCCCACACCAGCCTTGCGCCTCTCACCCTGGGGAACTCCGGAGAAGAATAGAGTCCAACCCTTATCCAGGAGTGAGGTTCCAGAGCCGAGGCTGTGCGTAGAGGTAAGCCCTACCAGATCCAGCTGGTAGCGCTCCACCTTCCGCACAAGCTCCGGCTCCTTCCCTCCCAGAGAGGTGACATTCCACGTTCCCAAAGCCAGCCTCTGCCACCCGGGTCCGATCCGTCGAAAACCTCTGCCTTCACTGCCACCTTTCTGGCAGCGCACCCGACCCCCTTGGTTTTTCCCGCGGGTGGTGAGCCCACGGGACGGAGAAGGAGAGATGTTGGTGTTGTCCACATTGCTTTTTCGGGCTATGCCCGGCCGGGCTCCGTGGCTGGCCCGGCCACCGGGCGCTCGCTGACGGGTCCTCCTCCTGGGCCTGGCTCCAGAAGGGGACCCCGGGCTTCCTCCGGGCCGGGTATCATCCTCTCTTATAGTTCTATCCATGAGGGTTTTTGAACCATTCTTTGGCCGGCCCCTCGCCCGAGACCAATTTGCCATGGGTGACCCTACCAGTAACACAAGGTTCCAGACAACACAGCCCCCAGGTTCATAGGGACACACAAACCTCTCCACCACAATAAGATGATGGTTCCCGGAGAGGCTTGATAATAAATAATAAATATTGCATATTTTGTATTGCAGAGGGAAGGAAACATGAATCTGGGCTGTTAGCAGACTCTGGCTTGTTACCTGTACTGGAACAGCATGCAGTGTCCCCAGCTGGTCATCCAATGTGCCTATATGGAGATCCTGCTTATCCACTGCGTGTTCACCTCCAGGCCCCATTTAGAAATGTCAATCTTACTCCCCAGATGATGGCATTCAACAAATACATGAGTGAAGTGAGTGTCTGTAGAATGGTTGTTTGGTGACATTGTCAATTATTTTAAGTTCATGGACTTTAAGAAAAATGTAAAAATTGGCCTGAGTAGCGTAGGTAAACTCTACATTGTATCTGCCTTATTAAGAAATGCTCTCACTTGCTTGTATGGTAATCAGACATCACATTTCTTTAAATTGGATCCTCCACACATTCAGGACTATTTTTCATGATTAATAATCAATCCCTATCAAGTGCTGTTTTTATACACCTTAGACATTTTGATTGTATTCGTGTGAATGTATGTGATAGAATTCTATGTATTAGAGTTTATGATGACAGTGTTATAGTAGCAAGATGGTATAAAGATTTCAAGTAAATGAAAAATGTGCAATGTCCATACATGTATTATGTATTATATTTAGTTTTATGATTAAACATAGGTCATTAAAATACTTCATTACAATTACAGTTAGAGCAGGATGACCAGACGCTGAACATACGCCAGTCCAGTCACACTGCAAGAGAAAAAAGTAAAACAAAAGTTGACATGTTTCCAAAAGTAACTGCATTATGTCAAATGTTAGCAGTTAACAAAAACTATCCAGTGCTTTACTATGTAAATTACCTTTTACATTTCATCTATATGGATGTAATTGTATTATTAAATGATCTAGTGATTCACTGCAAGTTTTTCAATTACAGCTAGCAATGCTTGCCCTTGCTGCTGCTGCTGCTGAAGGAGCATGGCCTGGGTACCCTGCATTGTAGCTTGCTGTTGCTGAATCATTTGCATCAGCTCCATCATCTGCTGTTGTGACTGCTGTGCCATCCTGGTTTGCTCTGCTATCGCTTGCTTTTTTAAATCAAACTCTTTTTCTTTGAGCTCTCTCTCATTTTGGCTTTTTTCCTTTAAAAATGCAATAGTTTCATTGCCACTTCTCCTACGTTTGTTGCTGAAATCTTCCCTATCTTCACTCAGCCTCCGTTTGGTCTGGCCCACCCTCTCCATGGCCCTCTTCCTGGCCTCCTCTGCTTTGGCCCTGTCCGCCTCAATCTTCCCTCTGTTATGACAGCCTCGGATTTCTTCGATTAATTGATCTAACTCAGTTTGTTCCATTGAAGTCCCACTACTCCTCTCATCTTTACAATTTTTTTTCTTGTATTTTTCCTGGATTAGGGCAAACCTTTCCCTAACAGACCTTTGAGAGACCTTAAATTGAAGGTCTAGGGAACTATTCAAAGTTTCTGCTATAGCAGACCAGGCCTTCCCCTTGTCCAGACTCCCCTTCTTAAATGTGAATGGCTCTGACACTAAGATTTCTCTGGTGAGAATAATGTCATGTCTCTCTGTCCATTCCATGGGTGCTCTAGATACATATGGGCAACTAGTTGGTCAACATACGACGAGCTACATAGTTTTGGCTAGCAGGCTTTATAGAAGTTTACAATGTATGAACACTTCTCAATGTTAGAGTAAGTAAAAATGTACTTAGCTACAACGTAATTAAACCTGGCTAACTAACGTTAACGTTACTTACAGTGATCACATAGCATCAACTTGACTGGTGGCGAAGGATGACATAACTATGAACAAACAGGAAAATTGGTCAAATTAGCGGGTATCTTTAACAAAACTACTAATAATCATAAAGGAACTAACGGTGGAATCGACTATAAACGAAATAACATGTGTTAATTAGGATAAGAACGTATAATTACCTGCTTACACTTAGACGTTTTACAGACTACGGCAAATCAGTCTTTTTCCAGTAGTAGGCAGTTGGGCTACAACGGCTGGATGTGTAGAGATAGAATCCTGCATGCGTATAGACAAACGTACTCATTCTCGAATGCCGTAGCGGTCCTTTCAACCGTCGTTGCTTAAAATCCCTAATGACACCGTATGAACCGTAAGAACCCGGCTGTTGAGTGTTGTTGCGTAGCGGTGGAGATTGTTTAGAACTCCTAGTCGACACCATTTATCTTTAGCCTTGTAGGCATATTTATTACAACACAGGCAGGAGACATGCGACTGTTCATTCGATCCAATTTGCACACACAGAGAAGAAGAAAAGAAAAAGAGACCGCAACAGGCGGGAACAGAAGAAGTGCCAGTGACGTCACACCTTGGACGCACTGTATTTAACATTGCCCTCTACAGGACACAACAAGCAAGGGCGCACATAATACCATGACATTCAACACCCCCACTCGCACAAAGCTTATTGTAGTACATTTACATAGTAGAAAACAATAACAAAAATATTCCCCCTTATTGCCTTCAATACATAATTAACTTCAAAAATAACACATTGGCACATACATGCATTTCTAGCACTTTAAGTGCCAAACAAATACTGAGCAAACTTTTTGAGTTGTAGCTTAGTGGCTGGCTTTGTCATTAGGTCAGCTATCATGTTGTCAGTAGGACAATATTCCAAAGATATCTTCCCACTACTCACAGTTTCTCGTATGAAGTGATATTTAATATCAATATGTTTACATCTTTGGCGGTTAACTGGATTCCTTGCTAACGCAATAGTTCCTTGATTATCATCATAAACCTTAGTTGGTGCATACTGGTACTTATCGATACCTTTGAGTAGCTGTTGTAAATACATACACTCCTGTATGGCTGACGCTAAGGCCATGTATTCTGCCTCGCAGGTAGACAGTGCAACTGTTGGTTGTTTTCTACTCTTCCATGAAACGAGAGAGCTTCTCTCACTTAGGCTGACACAATATCCCGTGGTGCTCCGTCTGTCTGAGACCTCTCCTGCCCAGTCAGCATCACTGTGGACTATTAGACCTAGATTACTTGCATCATCCTTTTTAAAACATAACCCACGGTTAGTTGTACCCTTAAGATACCTAAACACATGCTTTACTGTGTCCCAGTGCTCTTCACTTGGTTCAGCAAAATGCTGGGAAAGTTTGCTGACCACAAAACTTAAATCTGGCCTTGTGCATGTAGCCAAATAAATCAAACTCCCAACGGCCTCTCTATACATTCTTGGGTCTTCCATTTTTCCAGCGTTTTCAGAGTACTCAAGTTTTGACTCGCATGGGGTCTCTCTGGACCTACAATCTTGCATCCCAAACCTAGAGAGGATTTTATTCACGTACCTCTCTTGTGACATAGTGACTTGATTCTCTGACTGGTTAAAATGTATCCCTAGAAAATTGTTCAGTTTCCCCAGGTCTTTCATTTTAAACCTCTCAGTGAGCATCATTTTTACACTTTTTACAACCTTCTCATTGTTAGCGGCAATTATTAGATCATCAACCCATACAATCAGGATTACTTTCTCGTTTTGTTTTCCCCTTGTGTACTGACAGTTATCAGCAGGGTTTTGTTCAAAACCATTTTCTGTGAGGTATGCATGTAACAGAGCATTCCAATTCCTGCCTGACTGCTTAAGACCATATAGGGACTTCTGCAATTTGCATACTAGTTTTTCTCCTGTTTTTGACACTTCCTCATAACCTTCAGGTTGTTCTAGATATATCTCTCGGTCAATTGGTGCATGCAGGTATGCTGTTTTTACATCCATTTGGTGTAAAGCTAGATCTTCCTGCACTGCCTTTGCATGACAACTCTAACAGTTGTCATATCAGCTGTCGGCGAGAATGTTTCCTCATAGTCAATACCTTGTTTTTGGCTGTAGCCTTTGGCAACAAATCTGGCCTTATATTTGTCCGACCCATCAACATCACTCTTTAGAGAATAGACCCACCTACCCCCCACTGCCTTTTTGCCTGGTGGCAACTGGGTGATTTTAAATGTCTCGTTCTCTTTTAGTGACTGTATTTCGTCATCCATAGCATTTTTCCACTGCCGTGACTTAGTTGATCCTATGGCGTCCTGAAAATTCTGTGGTATGTCACAAACTGCTCTGTAACAATAGTCTACACAGGTTACTAGTCTGTCTGTTGTATCCCCAGTGTCGTAATCATGTAATCGCACTGGCATTCTCCTAGTTCTATGTGGATTCTTTCTGTCCTCCCTCTTAGTGCTTGGCTGTTCACACTTAACCTCAGAAACATCACCTTGGGCATTTTGACCTGATGCATTTTCCAAATTTTCATCATCATTTTCCTCATTGTCAGAGAACCCGGGTTGTACCTTTCTGGACTGACATTCACTGTGTGGTCCCTGTGTCTGTGTCTCTTTTTCTTTAGGTGTCTTATTGATGAACTTCACCAACCTATACTTTTGGACCTTCTCTGTGTTGGGAAAATACACAAGATAAGCTGGGCTATTCTTATCGTAGCCCACAAAAAGACCCTGCTTACATCTGGAATCTAACTTCCCTTTCTCTTGTGTGTATGCATAACACACAGACCCAAACTTCTGGAGTCTCGACATGTCTGGTTTCTTGCCTGTGAGCATCTCATATGGTGTTTTCTTAGTGCGCCTACTGTAACACCTGTTTCTTACATAGGCTGCGGTTTGTACAGCATGATTCCACAGCGTGTCTGGTAACTTGCTATCTAGTAGCATACATCTACCCATCTCATAGAGGGTTCGCCAACCTCTCTCCGCTGTACCGTTTTGGTGAGGTGAATAGGGTGCAGATGTTTCGTGTTTAATACCATTTTTGGTAAGCAGTGCTTTAAAGTCCTTGTTGGTAAATTCAGTTCCATTATCAGAACGGATACATTTCACTCTTCCATGAGGTGCTGAGTCTGCTAAAAATCTCTCTGTTGCCTGTACAGCATCACTTTTGGATTTTAGGAAATACACTGTCATGGCACCCGAAAAGTCGTCTGTAAAAGACTGTACATATTTGTGACCTCCTAAGCTTGGGGTCCTCATAGGACCGGCTAAATCAGTGTGGATTAGCTGTAAAGGCTCTGTGGCCTTTCTGTCTGCCTCCCTATTCCTTGTCTGGGTGAACTTCCCTTTTGTACATATTTCACACAGCTGTGCTGGTCTGACTACACTGCCTCTTATTTCCATGCCTCTTACTACATCCTGTAGTTTCTGTACATCCTCATAATTGCAGTGCCCTAAAATTTCATGCCAAGTTTGCATGTCATGGCACACACTGCATTTATCATATTTTTTCTCAACAGTAGGCAAGTAGAACAAATTACCACTCTCATAGAAATCAAACCTGGTACCCTTCTTGACGATCATGTGACTGTCCCCTCTTTTGAAAGTCACTGTCGCTCCTGCATTTGTTGCTCTTGCCACTGAGAAAATGTCATGTGGATACGTCGGCATATACAGTGCGTCCCGTAGCTGTGCTCTTTGTTCTCGTCCATCATTGTCTAGCAGGTAGATCAGCGCCGTCCCTCTGCGTTGTGCCATCCCGCTGCACTTAGTCCCATCTGCCAGCTCGATTGAATGAGTGTCGGGCTGGAATGTATCATCAAAGCTCTTGAACTTGGTAATATCAGTCACGATGTGAGATGTCGCTCCGGCGTCCACCATGATCCCTTTCTTCTTTACGTTGACGGATGGCGTCTCGTTGTTTGTATTCTTCGCCTTGAAGCAGAAATCCCTGTCGTCGATATTCTCCTCTTCTTCCTCTGCAATTTTTCTGGCCCCATCTCCTTTTCCCTTTTTCCTGCACACTGAGCCAGCGTGCGAGTTACTTCTGCAGTGATTGCACCACACTTTTTGGGTGCACTTGGTTCTGATGTGCCCTTTTTCTCCACATCGGTAACACGTCAGAGTGGCTTCCCCATCCTTCCTGTGTGTCTTGGTGCCTTGTTTGCTTTGCTTTGTGTTAGTCTTCATCACACTGTCCGCGGATCCAGACGTCCTCATCTTCTCAGACTCTTCATAGACCCTCAATCTTCTCTTGAAGTCTTGGAAAGTAACATTGTCCTCATTCTGTGTAACGTGGACAGCCAGTGGTCTGAATGAGTCTGGCAGTCCATTTAAGACAGTGGCTACAAGCAGTCCATCACTCATGTTCTCTCCTCCATCACGGAGAGCTGTAATTATATTCTCAGCCCTTATCATGTAATCAGTAACAGTCTCATTTCCTTCCATGTGTATGGTGGTCAAGGATGTGTACAGATTTAGAATCCTGGGCTTGCTCTTTCCAGAATAATGTTCCCTTAATAATTTTAGGGCTTTCCGTCCGTCCTCGGCGGCATCGTGTCTTATTAATGACAGGCTCTTATCATCTAGTGCATTCACTAATTGAGCATAACAGTCTGCATTTCTCGCTTCATCTGTAGCTATTTTAGCCTCACCAGTGGGTACTCGCAAAATGGTGTCTTTTAGCTTTAGAGTGTGTAAACGGCTAAGAAACCTCGTTTCCCATAGATCGTACCTGTCCTCTTTTCCGTCAAATAGGGGTATCGATCCTGTTCCGGCCATTTTTCACGTTCCTTCTTTAGAGTCCACTATCTCCAGATGTTAGGCTGCGGCTTGTAGAAACTCCGTGGCGCGCTTTTTATTTTCTGCGGGAATCTCTCAGCGCAGTCTTCATCCAAGCCCAGCTAGTAGCTTCTTTTGGCTAACAGACAACAGTTCGTTCTTCTGTTAACTTCTTGCTCTAGACTGGCGTTCCTGGGCCCATAACCTGTTGAGTGTTGTTGCGTAGCGGTGGAGATTGTTTAGAACTCCTAGTCGACACCATTTATCTTTAGCCTTGTAGGCATATTTATTACAACACAGGCAGGAGACATGCGACTGTTCATTCGATCCAATTTGCACACACAGAGAAGAAGAAAAGAAAAAGAGACCGCAACAGGCGGGAACAGAAGAAGTGCCAGTGACGTCACACCTTGGACGCACTGTATTTAACATTGCCCTCTACAGGACACAACAAGCAAGGGCGCACATAATACCATGACATTCAACACCGGCGAACATAGCCATGTGTAATATGTCTATGAAACGTAAAAACTGGAAGCGCGATCACAGGTTACAAAACGGCAAGGATTTTGAAATGAGCAACGTTTAGCTAGAGTGGAGATTTGACCGTTTACAGTGGATGTCAATGGAGAGCGCGGTCTTCAAACAAGCGTCCATAAAGTAAAAACTATAAATCCCACAGTTTAGATAATAACATCATAGGACTCGTAAAAATCAGGGGAACATTTACATGTAAAATATGTGTATGTTGACTTAAAAACGTAAGAGTGGTGGCAATTTAGAAAAGTAGGTCAATATTTTCAAAATTGGAAATTTTGCTATAATAAAAATAATAATAATAATAAATATGTGAGATTATAGTAGTGTGGCTTGCCTAAAGCAAGCACACTAATAATAATAATAATAATAATAATATATATGTGAGATTATAGTGGTGTGGCTTGCTTAAAGCAAGCACACTAATAATAATATGTATGTGAGATTATAGTAGTGTGGCTTGCCTAAAGCAAGCACACTAATAATAATAATAATAATAATAATATATATGTGAGATTATAGTAGTGTGGCTTGCCTAAAGCAAGCACACTAATAATGATGATCTAACAGCGTGGTTGGTAAAATTTGTAATAGAAATGTGAATCAAAAACTGTATTGGCATGGCTAACAAAACCAAGGTTCATGTTTAAATGTTCGGGATTGTCAATACTTTAACCCAACAATTTGTAACACCCCCCACATCCATAGCTGCAGTGCGTTGTTTGCAATTATAGTGCATAATTATTATGGGGGGATTACTGGTGTGCTCCGGTACTTGTAAAAAATAATATAAATAGTTGTTGTCTTCTTCACAACAAATAATTTTACATGGCAGGGACTCACTGAGTAGACATATTTCTCTAGGTTAATGCAGTCATTTACTTTGTAAATAATATAATAATAATAGCAATAATATTATCCTGTGTCCTTGAGTTACTAGAAGGGCGCTTCAAAATCCTCTTCCCCATTAATTTCAATGGGGCCAAAAACCGATTAAAAATAATAATTAAAAATATAACACGTGAACCGATCG
This sequence comes from Galaxias olidus, assembly GCA_026901105.3. NCBI lineage: Eukaryota > Metazoa > Chordata > Actinopteri > Galaxiiformes > Galaxiidae > Galaxias > Galaxias olidus. Next base: position 17,214 of record JAPMUY010006585.1, read on the forward strand.
CTTAGCTGTATGTTAGCGCAGTGGACTGCAATACCAAAGACGTGGGCACTGGAATGGAATGATTGGGTCAAAACTGCGGGCGTAGTTAAGGCGCCAAAAAGAAGCATAATAATAATAATAATAATAATAATAATAATAATAATATGACTGACTGGTAACAAGATGTGTTGCATCATCACTGACGCATCACATAATAATATGACTTTCCGGTTACAGTATGTGATTGCATGACGCAATCACATAATAATAATAATACGACTTACCGGTAACAAGATGTGATGCGTCATCACTGACGCATCACAGAACTATTCTGCATGACATGAAGGCCAATAATTTAGTAGACGGAGTCCTGCTGCCTAATCATTGATTCCTACAAGTTGTTTTCAACACATGTACTGTCCAAAAGAATAACACACAATATTTGAATAGTGTCACTCTCCTTTGATATAAATTGCATGAAAGTCCATATCATTTACCTTGGTTTTTCCTTTCAAATAAATAGTTTGTGGTGTATTGAAGTTTTACAGAATTTTATTATTGAGCAAGGGATATAAAATACAAACGTGCTAAATTAAGCCTATTTGTTTTAATAATGAGTTCACTTCCTTTCCAATTTGTAGTAAGTATTCTGTTGAGTGTTGTCAGTGACTGTCAAAGCCTTATCAAATGTCCTATTTTTTTCATGCTAATGTGTCCAACAAACAACTATTAACCCATTATATTTACAACCACATTTGTCAACAATAACAAGTTCTGGCAATTTTGTTTTGTTCTGTCTATAGCCCCATGTCAGTGTCTGCATCGAAGGTGTCTCACCAGAGCTAATAAGCATCGGATACCTGTTTAAGTACCCGTTCTGTCCAAGGGTGGGAGTTTACCATAATCTTGTGGCTCATTTGCAGACTCATAAGTTCATACTTAAACATTGAGGTAAACCAACTGTTTTTTAATGCATGTCTAAAAATAATCATGAATAAATGTGTTGTATAAAAACAGCCTTGAGGAGATCTACACCACAACTTTCTACCTCTGATATACAGTATATATGTTTATTCTTACTGCCAGTGTATAAATTGAGTAAAGATAGTAAATAACAATACATTTAATTTGTTAGGCTACAATGCTAGCTGAAGTACTTTCTTTTGAATAATTTTGTTTCTTTCTACTGCATAAGCTATCGGGAAAATGTTTTTGTTGTAAAATCAAACTTACAGAAATGAGCCCCCTGGATTGGTGGTCAAACAAGCCAATAACTGAAGAAGCAGATATGGACATGACAGAGGAACGGCTCTCAAATGAGGTCATGAACTTGAAGGTGAGTTGTACAAAACTATCTGGTTGTAGTTATGTGTAGTTCATTGTCAATTTTTTTTATTAAAAAGACATTCCTCTTAGGGAGCTTGTTGGACTTGTTGGAGTGGCACCAGGAGCAACTGGTAAGGAAAACAAACAATGACAGTTTCAGAATGGCACACTTCTACTGCATACTACTGTATACCAAGGAGGCCCAGCAGGTATGCTCAATTGACACAATCAGTGCAATTACAGAATGTCAAGTGCAGCATCAATGCCTGAAGGTAAATTTTTATGCAAACTTAGTGTAGAAACCACTAGAAAACAGCCTGTGCATAAATTCATTAAAAGTGTTCTTTTTCATTGAGTACCAACTTTATTACCACATTTATTCTCCAGATTGACTATGTACTGGATGAGTCAAAACCTTCAAATTAGCTGATTATTAAAGATGGTTGAGCCTGCCGCACAAGCGAGAATGTGCAAACCCCTGGGCGAATGAAGGACATGGACTCTACTGTGGGTTGAGTTCATAAGTAAAACAAAATAAAAATGCTTTTAGTTTCAACAATGCTCTTCTGACATACATTTCATATTTACAGGTTGGAAATAAATGTTTGCAAATGATCAAGGAGATAGTAGAGATGTAGGCATGAATTCACTTGCTTGGGCCTGTCTTGTCAATTGCATCCGGAACAGTTAATTTGAGTTTTTTGACTCCACACAGGGAAAGACCATTCAGTTGTTTGATCTGCAAGCCACTCCAACTTGGATCCCCCCAATGAGCTTTGATCCTCTTCTCAGTTTTCCAGTAAGTGATCCAGAGTTACATTATTGTTACATTATTTGGAGTCGTCTGAATGACTCACTTCATAACGTTCCTTTATTTTAGACTGATGTCCACACAAAAGATGTGCTGATAATCCCCCTGTGGATTCCAGCACACTACCTCCTCTGTCTAAGTACTGGGTTAAAGTATAAATTAGTATTTCAATTAAATTCAGGTGCAATTATTTTGATTAATAAAGCCAGTGAGAGTAAGGAAAGATAATCTTCTTTTCAGGTGGTAAGTATCCCTTCAGAGTTGGCAGAAAGTGCTTGCAGGAGTAGGTAATAGGGATATGTATAGGGATATCTCTCGGTTTAATAACCAACGTTTTTTCTTCTTCTTAATATCTGGCCGTGCCGAGAGCGGATATAGAGGGGTGTGGCTCTGGGACGTCATTGCTCACCGTTAAGCCTTCTGGAGGTGTCGTGGGCTCAAATTAATGAAACATCCGGGATGGAGGGTGCGCACTTGACATATCTGCTCTCAACCCAAGTCCATTCTAAAATATTGTCTTTTGAAGTGCTCCTCTTGGAGTATGGCATAATGGATATTATAACGTCCTATCTTGTGTATACTGGAAAAAAAGTGGATATCTATAAAGTCAATGGAAATGCAATAAACCATGCACACAATATTACTGCCTACTTATATTGGTGTCAACCTGGTGTCATCGCTTACTTCTTGATGTGCTGTTAGTTTATTTTCCAGACATTTATATGTTCCCTGTAGGTGATGAAGCCTAAGCAGAAAGAGATCCTCTTTTTGGATTCTCAATTCCACAAGCGAGCATGCAGGTTTGGCCATGAGACTTGCCGCAGTTTGTTAAGGTTACCTAATTAAGTCTGGGCTTCTGGTGGTCACGTTCACTTGAACCGCCCATAAAAGATTAATCTTTGTTTATTCTGGCGGTCACGTTCCCTTGACTTGCCAAGATAGTTAAGATGCATGGGTTTTGTATTATGTGGTGGTCATGTTCCCCTGACCTACCCAATTATTTAGTGAACTGTGATTTTTAAAGTAATGCTAGTTAACGGTCATGTTCTGCTGGCCATTGACAGGTTTGTTCTTGTGCCCAGTCATGTTCTTTTCACCTTATTGCATGTGCAGCATGTCTATTACTTCTCATGTCCGCATACAACACAACCACATTCACTGAAATAATTCTGTTAACACTGCAACGTTTCTTTTTGTTTATCAGATCTGTAGCTGAGAAGATTCTCCCAGGGCCTTGGCTAGAGAAGACAGGGCTGGAAAAACCGGTGATGAGAGTTTACAATAAACTCTTATTTGTCACTCATTTTTATTCAACAAAATAAGCTACGTCAGTAATATTGTGTTTTTGATTACAGTATGCTTGGTATTTTACCCTGGATGCCCACTTTGATTTCACAATCGTAAGTCATTCGAAAATGGTTCTCACATTAACATCATTCTACACAGTGGCGGCTCGCCTATAGAGAGCATTAGGGCACAGCCCTCCCAGGTTTTTTTTAAATTAACAATAATTACTTATTTTAAGCATGTTTGTGTTGAAAATGCACAAAAACGTGTAACAAATAACATATAAATAATTATATTTGAGGTAAAATTAGTTGACTGTTCATCCCATAAACGTATTTATGTCTGTGGCTCATCTCCTCTCTCTAGCCAGCACTTCAGCGCTTCTGGGGCGGTAGAAAAACAGCACACAGAGGATCTCTATGGCTCTGATTCAGTGAAGCAGCACCAGCCAATGGCTGATCGAAGAAATGCACATAGCAACAGTGGAAACATAAATTTAGCCAATCGGTGTCCTCGAATCTGCTGCCAGAAAAGTCTGTAAGTTTACTGCCCTACGCAGAGTCAGCCTGTAGTAGAGAAAGTTGGTTTTGTGATCTGCCATAGGGTCCAGAGAGAAGAAGACCATGATGAACTAGGGCTGTTCCACTCCAGAAAATATGGAGTCGATTCCGATTCCAATTCCTAATCTTGGGAGTCGATGGAATCGACTCCTAGAATCGACTCCTTAGAGCTTTTAAACCGATTCCGATTCTGTTTTGAAACTGAGCTGATTGCCTATATCGAGGACAGGAGAGGGCCAGTGTATTTCCAGAGTGTAATATATAATCAGGGTTGTGGTGCTATTTTAATAAGTATCGGAGCACAGCAGTAATGACTGTAAAAACATACAATTCTCATAAAATAACTGCAAGGCATATAAGAACAATTAAACATTCTGTCACCGGGACAACACCACATTGTCCAAGTGAACTGCAACAAGCATGAATTCAGTCAGTATTACCAAACTACAGCTTCTTGCTGTCGGACTTAAAGGCTATATGGGTGACTCATAAAAACTGTCAAAGCCAATCTGGCTCGATTGCCTGGGCAACTCTGCCTGGGTGTTTGTGGCTGAGGATTGGGAAAGCCAATAGGCTATTTGACCAACTATGTGCCCACGGAGGACAACGTGCTCATACAATATAGCCTATTGGCAAACAATAACGCACTCATAATAATGCAACACAGGTCAACTAGGCCGACTGTTATATTTTATAACTATATAGGCTATTGTTTTACGACCACGGAGGACAACGTTACTATGTTCGAAAAGCAGATATTTTGCACTATAATCGCAAACAATAACGCACAGCTTTGGATGTGGCGGGTGTTAGAAATGGGTTAAAGTATTGACAATCCCGAACATTTAAATACAAGCCTTGGTTACGTTAGCCATGCCAATACGGTTTTTGATTCATGTTTCTATTACTAATGTAACCAACCACGCTGTTAGATCATCATTATTTGTATTATTATTATTAGATTACAAGTTTAGGGGAGCCTTCTAGGCTACGTTCATATCCACCGCGTTGTCAGTCTTTTTTGGAATCGTCAGTCTTTTCATGAAATCGACTTCAGATCTTAGAGTCGATTCCCGATTCCAGCCATCACTGGAATCGGGAGTCGACTCTTTTTGGAATCGAATCCACAGCCCTATGGTGAACGCAGATGACCCAGGATGTTAAGCCTGGTTTATACTTCTGCGAAGTAGCGCGTAAACAGCTCTACGTAGCTTCGAAGCGCAGGGGTTTCTGGTAAAGCATAGCTCACCGAGGCCCGCCGACGTGTTGACGGGGAGTCCTCCCAAATCCTAACAGCCCGTTGTGCAAAGCGTCTTCTTAGTGCGTCAAACAATCGCTGATTGGTTGAGCAGGGTAGGAAGCAAGTAGATGTTCGGTAATATTTTGGCTGTATCCAAACAAATGAAAACGCAGATGGCACAATGAACTGGAGCATATAGGCTGATTTTCGATAGCCTTCGAATAATATTAGTGGTTTTCTATGCACTTTGCAAGTCTTAGCTTGTAGCCTACATATAGGCTGTATATGTTACAACTGTTATCTGTATTGTTTGATAAACTGTATGTATGTGAATGTACAGCACTTTGGTCAGCTCTGCTTGTTTTAAACGTGCTCTATAAATTAACTTGATTTGATATAAGAAAATATGAAAAGCAGTGAGCTACCTTCGTCTTGTTGTTTATACTTTCGCGGAACATGAACGAGAGTTTCCATGTCTGTGCTTCTTATACGGTTTTCTGTACATTCTGGATTACTGAATTCGACACTGCCACCTAGTGGGCCCGTTAAACTTATGTTGAAGTATGTAGGCAAACTACTGTGCGAACGGAAGCGCCAAATGAACGTTTACGTTCGCTAACGCGCTCACGGAGAAGTATAAACCAGGCTTTAGACACCTGCTAGGCACCTCCAACCAACCATTGAAGAAGCACAGACACGGAAACTTCCGTTCGTGTGCCGCGAAAGTATAAACAAAGAGACCGAAGGTTGCTCACTGCTTTGCATATTTTCTTATTTCAAATCAAATCAAGTTTATTTATAGAAAACGTTTAAAACAAGCAGAGCTGACCAAAGTGCTGTACAATATATTCATATACAGTTTATCAAACAGTAGGCCTACAGAAAACAGTTGTAACATATAGCCTATATATAGGCCATACTATATACAAGCTAAGTGCATTGAAAATCAGCCTATCTGCTCCAGTTCATTGTGTCATTTACATTTTAATTGTTTCGATCCAGCCAAATATGACCGGATATCTACTTGCATCCTACCCTGCTTAACCAATCAGCGATTGTTTGATGCACTGAGAAGACGCTTCGCGCAACGGGCTGTTAGGATTTGGGAGGACACCCCATCAACACGTCAGCGGGCCTCGGTGAGCTACGCTTTCCCAGAAACCCCTGCTCTTCGAAGCTACGCAGAGCTGTTTACATGCTGCTTCGCAGAAGTATAAACCAGGCTCAACACGGTTCTCTTCATCAAAAACATTTGGAAAGGAGAATTTGGGGGAGAAAATAAGAGAGCTTGGACCAGATCAACCAAATATTAATATAGAACAGGCTAGCCAGAACAGTAAAGAAAAGTACACGTGGGGCTTAGTTAAATTCAACTTACAGGCTGATCATACCATTGTAAACATATTTCGCTTGTTTTGTTAAATGTATGCTAATTAACCACGATCTAGAATGTTCGCTAACAAGAGCAAAATGGTTTAAGTGTACGGTCTAACCAAAGTTGTGACTGTTATTATTACGTGTAGCAGCTGGAATGTCGAATACAGTGTCTTATCCTTGACCATCTGTAGGGCGGACAATAGAACGCAGTATTTTTAGTCAGAACGCAAAAAAGACAGTTGGTCCTGCGTGCTGTAGAACGCTAGCGCGAACCCATAGGAAATGAATTGAATAGAATGTTGGTTGAGCCTGTTCAGGGCTAGAATAAAGCTTACGTTCGAAATCACAAAACGGCACCGACCGCTATCACCTTGTTTATTTTAATATATCTAGGGGTCAAACTAATTTCATGTAAAACAAACTATGTATTCTTGTTGTGAACATGTGTGCCTTCAACTGATTAATTTTGTATAATGATTGGTAAACGGCAAGTTTTTGTAAATTAGTTTAGAAGTCTTCTTAGCTTTACCTGTATGTCTGAATATGCGAGCACCTCTATTTCAGTCCCTTTAAAAGAAAATTCAAAGCCTCTAGTTTAATAAAATGTAATTTTAATTGAAATCAAAAGATACACATTTTGAGATATTTCAGGTTGAAGTTGGCGACGTGAGTTCTGAAAAAGTCATTGGAACCTATGGCATTTTTCCAGCGTTCTATCGAGAATGTTTTTTTTTTTACTCTAAAAGGCATAACTGGGTCAAAGTTCAGAGCATCTCGATTACGCAGGTCTCAAAATGAAGCTGAGGATGTTTTGCAACTCTCGTGTGATTTTGAAGAAAATCCAAAGATACACATTTTGCGAGATTTGCCCTTTTGCATGGAGTGGTCAGCCAATTTGTGGTGTCGGCGCGAGATGTGAGTGTACTCACGCAGGCCTAACACAGATATTTCGCGCTTTTTATGAAAATACTGGAAGCATTACTTATTGTAACAATTGTAGTTGACTAGCTTTGGCACTATCGATTATTTTTTCTTTAAGAAGGCTGGTCTTTCACTGTTAATGTATTCCACTGTATCCCGACAGTGGTTCACACAGTGTGGACATTCGTCCCTCTCCCTTCCATCAAGACAAGGACATCATGTTGACATCATTAGGTCTCAATAGATTTCTACGTTTTTTTATTTACTTTCAACAGGGTCGGGCTTTCACCGACAGTGCGTTCCACATAGGCCCTGCCACCGCTCAAACTCGTGCGCTGTGGTTGGCGCCGGCTGTGCCAAATACAGGTTAATGAAATTAGAGGGGTTGTCATTAATGAGTCTAGCGTTCAAAGTCACGGTTGCCCCCCAAAACAATTTAAACAGAGGGCTTGCTGGGATATTATACAAATGTAAACCTCAATGCCCTATCGTGTCAGGACAGTGGTAACGATGACTACTAGACTAGGCTCCTTGACTTTTTAGCCTGAGCTGAGGTTAGCTAGATCCACCATCGTCATGTCTCTAACACTTAAATACTGTAAACACGCATTATAAAACTTGCAGACACGTTACGTTAATATCTAACAAGACTTGAACCCGTCCTTCATAGGACGTGGATCGTGTCAAGTGTAATCGCCTGTTGTCAGTAGGCTGTGTGTGAAAACTAAACATCGACGTTTGCAAGGGAAAGCCTGTGAGTCTGAGGTAAACAAAAAAAAAATAGCCTAGCCTTTGGTTTAGCTCACGTTAGCTAGCTATATCGATACGTTTAACTGAGACGTCCTGACTGTGTCTAGACCGTTTGGGCAAAAGCCCTTGTCATGATATTACTGAACGGAGAAATCGCTTTCTCCTTCCATTGGAAAGCACTCAAAATTAGCGCCAAGGCAGGTAGCGTCATTGAAAATTCATATTTCAGTGACGCAGAACAATGGCGTTCTATGGACGTTCCATGGTTCTCCTGACCGAAATGCTCTGCTCTAAAGTATAGGACGCTGTGGTGAAAAAAGTCTCTAAATTAGGGCTGTTTTTTCCAGATATCTCAGGCTAGGAGAGCAGTAGATACATTCCGACTGCAGAAAACAAAACTACTGGACAAGGGAAATAATATAATCAAAAAAACAAACAAAAAACACACTGCTAAATTTTTGACCTGTCCCCCCTACCATCTGTATGTTTAAATCTTTGCCAGGTATGTGTAATATGTTTATGTATATTTACTGTGTACCTTTTGTATCTGTGTTTTGGTATGCTAGCTAGTCAGTTGTACTTTTGCATTGAGGAAATGGGTTTTGATGTGGGTTTAGTAGCGTTAGTAACGTTATGTTTGTACAGCTATACGATCACATTGTTTAATTTGATACTACGCTTTTATTGATACATGTGGATGGAGCTGGAGTGTCCAAAACCATGTCTTATCGTTGACTATCTGTTTGTTTAAATCGTTGCCCGACGATTATGCAACAAACTGCATGCACCCGACGTTTTGTGTGAGAATCTTTAATGGAAGCTGGCACACTTCTCTACTTTGAAGATGATCAAGACCTACCTGAGGAAGAGTATGACACTGGAACGCCTGAATGCTCTGGCTATGCTCTCTATGGAGAAAAACCTAATACTAAAACATCCCTGACTTTAATAATTAAGTAATTTAGAGGTTTGCCACTCAGAATAACAGAATGACCAAAGAAAATAAGATGCCACACACACAAAGTTCCCCTGACCCCATTTGTTTTTGTAGTTGACTTTAGTAAGATGTTATTGTGTAAGAATGCCTCATGTTTAATATTGACATTTAATACTTACTATTTAGCAGAACACTGGTGTCCTGCAGTTAGTGTTTAATTGTATTTGTGAAGCTGACTGAATATGGTACAGCCCCACCTAGACTATTTTTCACCAGCCGCCACTGATTCTACACATCAGCGACCCGAAACCAATCATGTTTGTCCTTCTTTTAGCTTGACATGGCTGCTCTGAGGAGGTGGTGGTGCACTCTCCTAATTGAGAACAAGGAGATAGAAGGGTATAATGCTTTCAGTCATACATCCAGAAGAATATGTGGCTTTGTCCTGATGAAGACTAATGTTGTGATAATGCTGATTTACAGCCATGGACTGAGATTTGCACATTTTGGCAACCCAGGGCAAAATACCCTCAGGGGAGAACACCAACCAATTTTAAGGGTCAGACGGAAAAGAAGGCATGCTGATGACAAAGTAATTATTTAGTATGGAAGCCCATAAGGGACTTTATTCAAATGAAAATGTAAACTTGAAAATGCAAATGCAATTCAACAATACCATTATCACTTTCCACATTTGTATGTGTTATTTGAGACAAAATGTAAGTGAAAATGCAATCATCCCATTTTCATTTGCATTTTCAAAGGCTCCAATGGGCATTCTGTGTCAATATTAAAATTCAACTGCAAAAGCTGTTTGACATTACATTTTCAAAGTCCTACCCCGCCATACTGCGGACAATATTCAAATGTTAATTCAAACTTGAAAATTAAAAAATGCAATATTAAAAATGTATTCTCATTTTCCATTTGTGCAAGCATTATTTATGTCACAATTAAAATTAAAATGCAGTTGTCAAACAATATGAAAATGAAAAGGAAATCGCATTTGCCATTGCATTTTCAAACACTTCATCTTCAGTACTACGCTGTGCAGTGGACAATATTCAAATGCAATACGTGAATCAGCGCTAGGAGTCTATTGCATTTACATTTTCAAGTTACCACGCTCTTTGGGACAGAACATGAACATTCAAATGCAATCCGTCAGTCCTCTCATCAAGGCGGGTCTTAAGTTTGGACCTCACTTCCTCCTTCTGTCACTTAGAATAGTGCAAGCTGTAGCTAGCGGTGTGTCCGGTGCGCCGGGAGATAACCACTTTGTCTATTTGACAACCTAATTTTGCCATTAACAGATGTTCGCGACAGAACAGAGAAAGTATGTATTGCAGAGTAGGCCTTAGGTCTACTCCATTTCTGGCACCGACGTGGACATGTCTCCCACACCAGCCAAGCCTATGCCATTGCCGCAGAGATGAACACTCAGTGTGGCTAACTCTTGAAAGACAAACGAGCAACCTCACCTTAATAAAATTGCTCAAAACAAGCGCAACACTACCTATGGGCACATATTTATAATACAACATTATTAAAACTATAGGTGTGAACGATTATGAAAACATTAAAACCTTTTCCAGAAGAAATTTGCAGCGTTTATTATGCACCTTCAAATTAAATAGCTTTGTCCAATCTAAAGTGGTACAATCCTGCTTTAATATTATCACCCATATCCCATATTGTGCTATAAGTTTATTTATTCAGTATGATTCTGAAAATGAATAGTGTAAACATGCACGTGAAAGTTGAAAATAATGCCCAATCTATTAGCCCACAGCAAGCGTGACTGTCCGGCTTCTCTTCGTTTCAGCACTGTCATTGTGAATAATTAGAGAGAGATTTTAATAAATGTACTTCTTTTAATAAATGCAAAAACATAGAACTTGCAGCACAAAAATATGACTAAGGACTTGCAAAATAGCAGCTCCAACAACGAGTTGGTAAAAGGGTAATGAAGCAAGTCACTAAACGAGGAAGTGACATCCTAACTAAAGACCCGACTTGATGAGAGGAATGACGGATTGCATTTGAATGTTCATGTTCTGTCCCAAAGAGCGTGGTGGTGATGATACACTGGAAGATTGTGCCAGCCAGCATTAGGCTGGAATGCAGGGTGCCGTTTACAATTAGGAGTTGCTCGAGTTGCAACAGTCTATTTAAGAGCTCCGTTGGCCTTACTGGCAACGGGAAGATTGGGGAGGAAACCAGATATTACTCGGACATAGAGTTCCCGGGGCAGTGTGCTGCCAGCACCCCGATTAAGTTTTGTTTTTTTGTTTAATCATCATCATCATCATCATCATCTTCATCCGCTTTGTCCGGGGTCGGGTCGCAGAGGTAGCAGTTCCAGCAGGGCATCCCAAACTTCCCTTTCCCAGGCCACATTAACCAGCTCTGACTGGGGGATTCCAAGGCGTTCCCAGGCCAGTGTGGAGATATAATCCCTCCACCTGGTCCTAGGTCTGCCCCGCGGTCTCCGCCCAGCTGGACGTGCCTGGAACACCTCCCTAGGGAGGCGGCCAGGTGGCATCCTTACTAGATGCCCGAACCACCTCAACTGGCTCCTTTCTACGCAAAGAAGCAGCGGCTCTACTCCGAGTCCCTCACGAATGGCTGAACGTCTCACCCTATCCCTAAGGGAGATGCCAGCCACCCTCCGGAGGAAACTAATTTCCGCCGCTTGTATCCGCGATCTCGTTCTTTCGGTCATGACCCACCCTTCATGACCATAGGTGAGAGTAGGAACGAAGATAGACCGGTAGATTGAGAGTCTTGCCTTCTGGCTCAGCTCTCCCTTCGTCACAACGGTGCGATAAAGCGACTGCAATACCGCACCCGCTGCTCCAATTCTCCGGCCCATCTCTCGTTCCATCTTCCCCTCACTCGAGAACAAGACCCCGAGATACTTGAACTCCTTCACTTGGGGTAAAGACTCATTCCCTACTTGGAGTAGACAATCCATCGGTTTCCTGCTGAGAACCATGGCCTCAGATTTGGAGGTGCTGATCCTCATCCCAGCCGCTTCACACTCGGCTGCGAACCGATCCAATGAGTTCTGCAGGTCGCAGACTGATGATGCCATCAGGACCACATCATCTGCAAAAAGCAGTGATGCAATCCTCTGCCCACCAACCCGCAGCCCCCCTCCCCCGCGGCTACGCCGTGAGATCCTGTCCATGAATATCACAAACAGGATAGGTGACAAAGCGCAGCCTTGGAGGAGGCCAACCCTCACCGGAAACGAGTCCGACTTACGGCCGAGGACCCGGACACAGCTCTCGCTTTGGGAGTACACAGATTGGATGGCCCTGAGTAGAGACCCCCTCACCCCATACTCTCGCAGCACCTCCCACAGTATCCCCCGGGGAACCCGATCATACGCCTTCTCCAAATCCACAAAACACGTGTAGACCGGATTGGCATACTCCCAGGCCCCCTCAAAGATCCTCGCGAGGGTAAAAAGCTGGTCCGTTGTTCCACGACCAGGCCGGAAACCGCATTGTGCCACTCCTTAGGTACTGTCCCCGACTTCCACGCAATGTTGATAAGACGTGTCATCCATGACAGTCCCTCAACACCCAGAGCCTTCAGCATTTCTGGGCGGATCTCATCAACCCCTGGGGCTTTGCCACTGTGGAGTCGTTTGACTACCTCAGTGACTTCCGCCAGGGAGATTGATGCTGATCCCCCATCATCCTCCAGCTCTGCCTCTACTATAGACGGTGGGTTTGTCTGGTTCAGGAGTTCCTTAAAGTGTTCCTTCCACCTCCCAATCACCTTGTCAGTTGAGGTCAACAGCGTCCCATCCTTACTGTATACAGCTTGGATGGTTCCCTGCTTTCCCCTCCTGAAGTGTCGGATGGTATTACAGAACCGCTTTGGTGCCAACCGAAAGTCCTTCTCCATGGTTTCTCCGAACTCCTCCCACACCCGCTGCTTTGCCTCTGCCACGGCCGAGGCTGCAGTCCTTCGGGCCTGTCGGTACCTTGCAACTGCCTCCGGAGTCTCCCGGGATAACATATCCCGGAAGGCCTCCTTCTTCAATCGGACGGCTCCCCTGACCACCGGTGTCCACCAGGATGTTCGAGGGTTACCGCCCCTTGAGGCACCTAAGACCTTGAGACCACAGCTCTCAGACGCAGCTTTAGCAATGGAGGCTTTGAACATCGCCCACTCCAGTTCAATGCCCCCAGCCTCCACAGGGATGCCAGAGAAGCCCCGCCGGAGGTGTGAGTTGAAGGCCTCCCGGACCGGGGACTCCTCCAGACGTTCCCAGTTCACTCGCACTACATGTTTGGGCTTACCAGGTCTGTCCAGAGGCTTCCCCCGCCACCTGACCCAACTCACCACCAGATGGTGATCAGTTGACAGCTCCGCCCCCCTCTTCAGCCGAAGGTCCAAAACATATGGCCTCAGGTCCGATGATACAATAACAAAATCGATCATCGACCTTCTACCTAGGGTGCTCTGGTACCAGGTACACTTATGAGCATCCTTATGTTCGAACATGGTGTTTGTTATGACCATTCCATGACTAGCACAGAAGTCCAATAACAAGCCACCACTCAGGTTCAGATCAGGGAGGCCGTTCCTCCCAATCACGCCTCTCCAAGTGTCTCTATCATTGCCCACATGTGCGTTGAAGTCCCCCAGCAAGACTACAGAGTCCCCCTCAGGAGCCCCATACAAGGCTCCATCCAGGGTCTCCAAAAAGGCCGAATACTCCGAACTGCTGTTCGGTGCATAGGCACAGACAACAGTCAGAGTTTCCCCCCCCCATGACCCGCAGGCGTAGGGAGACGACCCTCTCGTCCACTGGGGTGAACTCCAACATAGAGGCACTTAGCCGGGGACTTGTGAGTATCCCCACACCAGCCTTGCGCCTCACACCCTGGGGAACTCCGGAGAAGAATAGAGTCCAACCCCTATCCAGGAGTGAGGTTCCAGAGCCAAGGCTGTGCGTAGAGGTAAACTCCACCAGATCCAGCTGGTAGCGCTCCACCTCCCGCACAAGCTCCGGCTCCTTCCCTCCCAGAGAGGTGACGTTCAAAAATAGTCATAAATTTGAGCGTACCACATTTCCATAGCAGGGTTGAGAGGGCTTGTCATTTATACCTTTCCTTTTTATTCTTGACCCAAGGCCATCATTTATATGGACTACCTTTTTGTTATTTTTCACAGTGCTATACAACAATGGATGCATCAATTTTGCGTTTCAGATGTGTAGCTGTCCATGGATTTTATTTTTTGTAAATCTTAGACTTACTCAACATCCATAGACCTGTAGGAGAATCAACTTCACACGTCTAAACCCCCCTGCCCATTTGGTTGTTGAGGAGGGTGTGAGATGCTCTCCAGACTAGAGAGTAAGGACAGTTATCTTGATCAGATAACAAGGCCTGGCTTTTGGGTTTTCTGCATGAATACAAGGTTTTAAATCTTAAGTTAACACTTTATGGGTCTGGACAGAGGACCCCCTAGAATGCCAGGAAAGGAGGGGGGAAGCCCCTTCCCTCTTTTAATTAATTTATGTTTTACAGGTCAGTACAACGTAAAAGTTATATCTTTCCCTATGAAGTTAAAATGTAAAGAGTATGAGTGTAATGAGTTTTGTTAACTGATTTGAATGTTTAGCGCCGTCTTCAGAAAATGTGAGAATGTAAAGCAGCCTGTCGCAGCGTTTTAGAAAAAGGGTACCACGCCGCATAGTTAGCAAGAATGTGTAGAACGTTAATATTTTCTATGCTTGTAACCTGTACACTTGATTATTAGCTTGAAAGATCATTTATATTGTTTGAATGTTGTAAGGTTAGTGAGTAAGACTATTGCAGTTGTGCCGTAGCTGAAGTTGAAGGGGTAAACGTTACATTAATTAATATTTCCTGTGATGTGTCAAATGTTATAGGAGGTTAATTTGAGCTTAAAGTATGTTGTTAAGTTAATTACTAGAAAACAATGTGTGGCCTTGAATTCATTAAATTACACTATATGGTAGACACCATGGAACCAGCACAGATGCTTGTGTGGGGCATCAAGAAAGGTTTGTTCAGACTCTCAAGTGCCAATCTCTACCCGGTTGTGAGAGACCTTGCAGCCGACAGCCAAGACAAAGTAAGGCTGAGCCAGAACGATGAGGAAGGCTACATGGACTATGTCATTTCCTATATGCAATCGGAAACCTTGCTAGAAAGTGAGAATGAAGGCATGAGTGTATTGTTGATGTTGAATGATTTAATAAGTAAGGCTATTGAAACCTGTACTGCTGTTGACATGCCATTTGGTTCACTCAATGATGTTTTGACGCATGTTATACCCAGTTCATCTGATGTGATACCAGACCACACCCAGCAGCTACACCCTCACTCAGACAACACCATTATCCAGCCACAACTTCACTTTAACACACATGCTAACACAACCACCCAGTCAGAAGTAGAGCTGAGAAAAGTATATAAAGAGTTGGGTGAGCAATTAAGACGTGAAGCTACAGCTACCCCACCAGCCTCTATAGATCAGGGCAGGTCAAGGTCCCACTCCATGTCACCTAGAACATCGGGGAGGATGGTTCCACTAAGGGACCTTACCTATCTCCCGCGAAGGGAATTTAAGGTACATGGGGTCAAATTGGAGACCAGACCTCTGAAATAAGTCATAGTAGCATCAGTAAACAAATCAACGAGGGGATCAACGAGGGCTTTGCGGAGCCAGAGGTAGTGCGGGGCGTGTTGAGAATTATTAAACCAGGCACCTTTAGGGATATGCTCGGAAATAAAGATGAAATGACCGTCCCCGAGCTCAAAGGCTTTCTTTGGTCCCACCTTGGTGAGAAGGCAACTACTGAGCTGTTTCAGGAGTTGATGTGCTCAAAACAGATTGAACAAGAGTCACCCCAGCAGTTCCTGTACCGTATGATAGGGCTCAAACAGAAAATAATTTTTCAGTCCAGACAGGCCAACGCTGACATCTTATATGACCCTAAGACCGTCCAAGAGGTTCTTCTCCATATTATTTATCAGGGTCTTGCAGCGAAATATGCGGATATCCGCCAGGGATTGAGACCAATCATCGCGAACAGCCAAGTCACCGACGAGGAGATCCTTGGTCAGGTAATGAAAATGATAATTGACAAGAATGAACACCTACGAAGACTCGGCCAACCTCCTCGTCAAAAGACAACACATGCACATAGTGCTAAGGTGGAAACAGAAGAGCGGCATAGAAATGACAAGCTAGGGTGCACAACTACAGACAATAAGGACTTCCAGACCGGGCAGTGGGGTGTTTGAAACGGACTAAGCCTCAGGGAAACGAGAACCGGCCTCTGCAGAGGGACAACCAGAGACCGGCGCACCACCGCAGTCCATTCCAATAAGCTTCACCTCTAAGTAGCAACCAAGATATCCCAAGCACAGCGAGCGACAGACATCCACGCCTCCCCGTCAGATGCAAAGTACCCCTAGTTGGAAAGAAAAGCCTGCTAAAATGTTTGATTGGTGGATACCCAGCAACACTCCTATTTAACACTGGCTCTCAAGTGAGCATAATTGACAGCTGACACTCACATGCCAACTATATAGTGAGGCCTCTGCAGGAGCTTCTTGAGGAAAACCTTGACGTCTATGCAGTAAAGGGTCAAGCCATCCCTTACGATGGGTGGGTAGAGCTCACCGTCAATCTAACAGGAAATGACAATCCCAATCTCACCATACAGGTTCCTTTCCTAGTCAGTCAGTTGTCATTAGCCCAGCCGCTGCTAGGAGAGAATGTACTGGAGGAGATTATCAAAAGACAAGAAGCCTCGGGTGATGCCATTGCCACAGTAATCAGCCTGCTACGCCGCGCATTGGGGATGGAAGAAGATCAAGTGGTGGCCATGGTCAATATCATCCAGGTCCCCCAGAGGACGTGTTGCGACCCGGCCACAGTAAGAGTGGGTAAAGACAACGTAGTCATACCCGGGAAAAGCAGTCCACGTGTGGTGCAAGGTACCCACAAACTTCGACACTTCAGATTCCCTGGTTCTATATGAGCCCAAAGATGAGAACACTGTAGTAGGACAGTTGAGTGTAGGGGAGGGTCTATTGGAAATCATTAACACCCGAAGGCCACCCGAAGGTCAAGGTACCCATTTCCAACTACTCAAAACACAAGATAATCCTACCAAAAAGAGGACTCCCCTAGTAACTAGCCAACATGTCGCCAAGGTCCTAGTGACAGACGTGTCAGACCCCCAACAGACCGAAAACACCCTGATAGAATGAACAGCGAAAGTTAACATCACCTCTCCCAACAACCCATCCACTGAGTCTTGTCTGCCGCCTGTCGATCTCAGGCATCTTAGCCCTGGGCAACAACAGGTGGTCGAGAAAGTGCTCTGTGAGGAGTCTGGGGCGTTGCTTGTGACAGTGGTGATATTGGTTGCATTCCTTCCCTGCAGATGGAGATCAGACTCAAGGATGACACTCCAGTTCAGAGGGCCTATACATCCATCCCAAAACCACTTGTTAAGGAGGTAAAGGAGTATGTTCAAGAGCTGTTAGTGAAAGGATGGATTGTGAAGTCCAGGTCACCATTCGCTGCTCCGGTCATTTTTGTAAGGAAGAAGTATGGCTCTTTGCACCTGTGCATCGACTACCGACTCCTGAACAACAAAACAGTGCCAGACCGACACCCCCTGCCAAGAATCCAGGATCTCACAGATTCACTGGGAGGATACAGCTGGTTTTCGATCCTTGATCAGGGAAAGGCCTACCATCAAGGTTTTGTTGCCGAAGGCTCGAGATACCTGACAGCGTTCACAACTCCTTGGGGCTTGTACGGGTGGGTCAAGATACCCTTTGGATTATCGAACGCCCCAGCAGCATTTCAGAGAAGCATGGAGGAGATGCTTGACACTCTTAGAGATGAATGCTGCATCCCCTACCTAGATGACGTGCTCTGTTTTGCCAAGTCCTTTGAAGAACATGTCCAAGTGCTGCGCAGAGTCCTCCAAGCCCTACAGTGCCACGGAGTGAAACTAAAACCGGAGAAGTGCGAGTTATTTCGCAAAGAGGTCCGTTATGTTGGTCGGTTGGTGTCTTCAGAGGGGGTGAAAGTGGATCCCAAAGAACTAGAAGCAGTACAGGTACTGAAACGCAAAACACCACAGATAGTCGGGGATGTCAGGCAGCTACTGGGATTTCTGAGTTATTATCGGACGTACTGTATGTGCATACCCCTGTATGACCTGCTTAAGGTGGATTCCAGCACACCGTAGGCCAAGCCACCAAGAGAAAAGACAAAAGGTCCTCAGCCGTCCTCTCGAACCCTGGTGAAGTGGGAAGAGAGACACCAGCAGATCCTTGAATGTCTGGTAGACACGCTAACCAGACCCCCAGTTTTGGCATACCCAGACTTCAACCAACCGTTCACAATCCATACAGATGCCTCACAGAAAGGTCTCGGTGCAGTCCTTTACCAGAACCAGGATGGAAAGATCAGCGTGATTGGCTACGGGTCACGCACATTAACACCAGCGGAACAAAACTATCACCTGCACAGTGGAAAGCTTGAGTTCCTGGCATTGAAGTGGGCGGTATGTGACAAGTTTAGGGATTATCTGTTCTACGCCCCGCAATTCACGGTGTTCACAGATAATAACCCACTGACATATATCCTAAGCACTGCCAAGCTCAACGCTGTGGGTCACCGGTGGGTAGGACAGCTGGCTGACTTCCACTTCGACATAAGGTACCGGCCAGGCAAAACCAACATCGATGCAGATACCCTATCCCGCTGTCCCCCAGACATCAAAACCTTCATGACAGAGTGCTCTGAGGGGCTATCGGAGGAGGCAGTAGGTGCTGTATGGGAAGGGAGCCGAAGGGCCCAACAGGAAGACGTTGCTTGGGTGGCAGCCCCCAACTTAGCATCCCAAGACCAACCATACATGGAGCCTCTGCAAGCAATTAGTCACGATGAATTGGTAAGAGAACAAAGAACAGACCCTGCAATCAGAAAGGTTATGGAGTTAAAGGAAAACAACGTACCGACAACAGAGAGGGATTGGACACATGCACACGGAGACACCTAAGAGAATGTAACAGGTTGTACATGGGGAATGGCTTACTCTATAGGAAAAGCATAGGTCGAAGACAACTAGTCCTGCCCGCCACCTACAAACAAATAGCTCTCACTCACCTACACAACATGGGTCATGTCGGCGTAGAAAAAGTCTCGAGTCTAGCAAGGGAGCGATTCTATTGGCCTTACATGAAGAGGGAGATCGAGGAGTATGTAACCATGAAGTGTCCATGCATTAAGCAGAAGAAGCCAGCCACGCATGAAAGAGCACCCATGGGGAGTATTACATCAAACTTGCCTCTCAAACTTGTGTGTATTGACTTCCTCCACTTAGAAGCCTGTTGGGGTGGATTTGAGTATACTGTATTCTGGTGGTGGTGGACCACTTCACCAGGTTTGCACAGTCCTATCCCCACAAGGAAAAAAGCCAGTAGGGCGGATTGACTCTTCAATGATTTCATCCCCAGATTTGGATATCCCACCAAACTTCACCACGACCAGGGACAGGAGTTTGAAAACTAACTGTTCAGAACCCTCAGACAGTTGGCTGGTGTTGGCCACACCAGAACTTCCCCCTATCACCCTCAGGGAAACCCAGCCGAAAGACTAAATCGCACCCTGCTAAAAATGCTCCGGACACTAGGAGAGAAAGAAAAAGAGAATTGGAAGGACCATCTGCCCCATGTGATTCACGCGTATAACTGTACGAAGCACGAGGCCCCAGGCTTTTCCCCGTACTACTTGTTATCTGATCGTCACCCTTGCCTCCCTGTCGACCTTCTGTTCGGTCTCATTGCAGATGAAGAGGTTGAAGCCCCGAAAGGATATGCTGAAAAGTGGTCAGGGAAACTGATAGAGGCATATCGGATAGCAAATACAAACAGCCAACAATCAAGCTCCAAGGGGAAGAGATACAGTATTATGATAGAAGGAGCAAAGGGGTGACTCTCCAGCCTGGCGACCGTGTCCTCGTTCGCAACCTCAATGAAAGAGGGGGTCCCGATAAACTTAGACCCTATTGGGAGCAGACCATTTACTTAGTGAAAGAGCAGGTTGGGGACAACCCCGTCTATAAAGTCAACCCAGAGACCGGAGGCCGCTCCATTCGCACCCTGCACCGAAACCTGCTGTTGCAAGTTAACGACTTACCTGTAGAGCCACTCCAGAACCCAGACACTAACGCGCATTGGTCACGAAATAAGAATACGAAGCTCTTAGAATCCCCAAAGACCACAGAACAGACACCATGCACAGAGACCATTGACTCCGAAGAGGAGGAAGGAATATGTCATTACTGGTTACGGATGCTGGTGAAGGATCCGAGGGTTGAGAGAAATCTACCAGAGCAAATGACCTCCCATGAGTTAAGAACAAGACCCGAGCAGAGAGAGATCCACCCGAGGGAGAGAATCCAGGTTGAATCTGAACAAGAAAGAGAAAGTGTCATAGATGAGGAACAGCAGATGCCCAACATGAATGAATATGACCAGCCTCAACCTGACAATGACCAAGAGATACCTCAAATAGATCACAGAGAAGAGGATGTCCCAGCTCCTCACCCAGAACACCAAATGCCTTTGTGATAGTCCACCAGAGCAAGACGTTTAGGCTTTATGTTCACATATCCAGCAAAAAACAATAAAAAGCAAAAAACAATTAATTTGCGACTGTGGTGCCAGCGGTGGGACCCGTAACAGAAACATGGTTATTGATGAAAGATTGGGGAAGCACCACATGTTCACAAGAGTGGGCAAAGCGTCATGCTTTTAATTTATAACTTGACTCATGATTGTCTTTGGTCACCCACGGCTACTGCCTATGATTATGAAGATAAGGGTGGCTGTTATAGCCTGTGGATGATGGACTCTGCTAAAAAAATAAACGTCTGAGCATTTTGAGGGGATTTATTATTTTGTAAATATCAAGAAAGGTTTGTGGCTTTCAACATCAACTAAATCATCAGGAATATTTATGATATAATCATGACAAGACAGCATGAAAGATGCAAAACAATAGCAATATGTTGACGTTATGCGTGTGGAAATTTATTGATGCCTTATTTTGTTATGTTAATTATAAGGGTAAAAAATAGCTATTTGCAGACTAATTGAGTAATTCACAATGTAACAGTGATAACCTAATTACCCCAGCTTGACTCACAATGCATAAAGATTACATTGATTGTAAAATCTAAAATATATGTTTATAGACAAAATAATGTGTTTGTGTTTTGTTAACATTATAACCACAGAAAGACTGCATAGCTTTTAGCTAAAACAGCAATTTTACACCAATGATAATTAGCACTTTGCACATTGTGCTAACAATGCTAACTATATAGATAGTAGCCAAAATGATAAATGCATTAAGCTAACGACAGGATGCTGTTTATGCTTGTAAAAATCTAAAATATATGTTTATAGTTAAAATAATGTCTCTGTGTTTTCTTAACATTAAAACCTAGCACAGAAAGGAAATATAGAGTAAATAAAGCAATTAAGTGATGAAAGTGTGACTATACAGCATGCGGAGGCTGACCCGTACTACATCCGGAGGCTGACCCGTACGTCCGGTGGCGCCACCATGTTTTTGTCTGCAGTAGGACTATATTGGAACGTGCGGCCAAGCCTCTGGGCGTACAGTCAAGCCTCCGGACATACAGCCAAGCCTCCGGATGTAGTCACTTTATTTCCTTTACATTGCTCGTCCAGTGACCTATATTGCTCTTTCGTTAGCGTTAGCGAAATGTAGTTAGTATTATCGTTAGCATCATTTGCAAAAAGCTACGTAAGTATCATTGGTGTAATATTGCTGTTTAAATGAGCTAAAATCTATGGAGTATTAATATGGTTGTAATGTTAACAAGTTAGTATTATCGTTAGCATCATTTGCAAAAAGCTAAGCATCAACCGGGGGCTCACCGGTACGCCCGGTTGTCTGCAGTTGAACCCTTCCTCTCCCCTACTTTTTTTTTTTTTAAACAAATAATTAAGCCTGTACTGTGCACATGAATCTGTTGGTAGATATAATGTTGGTATGTTATGTTGGTAGATGTAATGTAATATGTAATATAGGCCCAATGTTGGTGGATATTTCAATATACACAGGATAGGATGTTATAATATCCATTATGCCGTACTCCAAGATGAGCACTTCAAAAGACAATATTTTAGAATGGACTTGGGTTGAGAGCAGATATGTCATTGGGGTTTTCAAGTGGGCACCCTCCATCCCGGATGATTGGTTAATTTGAGCCCGCGACACCTCCAGAAGGCTTAACGGTGAGCAATGACGTCTCAGAGCCACCCCCCCCTATATCCGCTCTCGGCACGGCCAGATATTTAAAAAAAAAAAGAAGAAGAAGAAGAAAAAAAAAGAGAATTGGATATAATATATCAAATTGTTCGATATTGCGCAAAACTATCAACCAAAAAGGGTTTTTTTCTTTTACCCTTACCAGGCTGCGCTCAATTAGTAATTTATAGGATCAAAAGGAGAAAATAAGTAATGTACTGAACCTTATAAAGAGCAGAAAACGGGTTGGGCAAAATTACATAACGAGTATTGCCATTTTTAGATTGATATTAGATAGTAGTGGCTTAAATGTTACAAATAACATTTGCACATTATCCAAGTGTCAAAACCACACTAAATATACATATATACAAAATATAATATAATATATATACATGCAGATCACTTTGCTAGATACAATTTAATTAAATTTTCTACTCTTTCATTTTGGCCCACTCTGAGCCCATGCCCAGTTGAAGCCCACCTAACCCAGGTAGTGCCCATGTGGGCCCCACTATGACGTGTTGGCTGGGATTGTTTTGTATCATCTTTTGGTGAAGTAGGCCATTGTAGCCCATTTGCTATAACGCGCAACAGCTAGACTCAAGACATGCGGACTAAAGCCCCCCAATACAACATAGCAACGCCACTACACAACTCGCATCGGTGGTCGAAGTTTTTTCTACAAATAACAAGTCAAAAAAGCAGAAAAGGTGAATGATGAGTGTATTTTTTTTTGCTTTCCTTCTCATTCCTTTCATTCTTAATTTTTTGGTTCCCCGATTTCCCTTTCTTAAGGAAAGACATACTGTGATTAGCAGTCACTTGATTAGACACCAATCGTTGTCTTACAGGTGCGGACAAAACCATTTTGGCCATTTGTAAGAGGGGCCTCAGAGACCACTAGGCCTATTTTTTTGGTATACAAAGTTCAGTTTCTCAATCGATTTATTTAGTCCATTTTGATTTAGTTGAGACTTTGTTACACTAATTACTTAGAAATAACAAATTGCAAACATAAACAAACTTTTCATTCCTGGTTTCCAAGGGCTCCCATCCCCATTGGGGCCCTGGTTACTCAGTCCCACTTTTCCCCCACTTTGACGCCCGTGGCCAGGTTACTCATAATTATAAGTTGAGCCAGCTTGAATTTTTTTACAGTGTTCTATCTCTGTGCTAATATCCAATGATTTTGTCACATGAAAGGCGCCTTATAAATTCAATGTATTATTATTATTATTATTATTATGTACTGCTTGAGTTGAATAGTTAAAGGTGCAGTATGTAAGTTTGAATTTCTGGCAATAAATAAAAAAATGTATGGTTTATTACATACCTCCTGCAGGATATTATTAAACCAAATGCTCAGAGAAAAGGTGCGCTATATATGTGCGCCCTGGGCCCTGTATTCAGCTTTTAAAAAATCTGCCTGTCAATCACCTCGCGTGCACACTCCTAGGTCCTCCTGCTTACAGCGTCACCCTCCAAACAAGCTGTTACAATTCCATCGCAGACAAAAGCAGCAGCGGTGTGTGAACTAGTAGTTGCAAGGCGGCTGAAGTCCTTGCATGTTGTCGCAAAAGACTTGGCTTGTCAAATCGCCAAGTGCAGTTTTAGAACGTTAGGAATTATCGTGCCAGATTTATGTCAAAAAGACATTATTCGTTTACATGCATTTGGTGGATATACTTGGCAACGTATAGTAGCTATGGTGCAAATCGCAGCTAAATAAAAATGATTGTCCTGCACTAGCTCATACTAATAGGGGAATAAAGTTATGAAATTGTTTTTTTAATGTGAGCTAACTGTATGTCGTTACTATGGAAACGGTCTTTTGTGTCTGTACTCGTTGCTTTGGTGTGAACCAGAGCCATTGAAAAAGAAAAGTAAAAAAAGTAGCAGACATATAAATTATAGAACAACAGTAATCAATGTACATTATACGTTATCTTTTTCAACGGCTCTGGTGTGATCACTCTGTTTTAGAGCGTTTATTATCAGACGTGTGGGATTCTTTTGTTTCTCACCTCGGAATCAGACATCGCTTTATGCGTTGTTGGTGAGAACTAAAAACATGCACAACATACACATGCTTCGTGAAACACCTTGCTCAGGCTCATGAAGTCAAGTCAGAGCGTGCACGGGCATGTGTGGGATGAGAGGGACCAAAGACTCAGGAGGTTGGCCTTTTTGAGTGTTGTGATTCAAATTCTTGCCATTTTTCCCCCAATTCTCTAGAACTACATACTGCACCTTTAATGCGTCATGCCCACATCATCAACAAGAGTTTGTTAATAGACTGCTACTGTATGCTCTTGTATACCTCAAAACCCATTTGTTTAGGCTGGCTTACTGTCCCACGTGATGCTTTTTAATGCTCGATTGCAGGCTCCATGCCGTTTTAATTGTATACTACTTATTTTGATCTTATTTTATTTTATTTATTTATTTATTTTTATGAGAACTGTTTTTTATATTACTGTACGGCGACCTTGAGTGCCTTGAAAGGCGCCTTATAAATTCAATGTATTATTATTATTATTATTATTACTTATTTATTGAATCATTACAGATGTGAAAGAGCTTAATTGTGTTATGTTATGATGCAACTGTAGCAACAATTTAAAACATGGACTTTGACAAAAATACAAAATTACCACAAGAAAAAGTATGCATTTATTTGTAACTTTTATTGATCACTAAGAAAATTATTTCATACACTTTTTTATTGCAAGTAGATCAGTGCTAAGTGTCGTTTCTTTCTATGCTGAAGGAAATGCATCAGGTACTGTTGGCACATTGGCATCAGCCAATCAGTTCCTGATGCAGTACCATCAACATCAGAATGTGCTGCTCGGTGGATGCCCACCATTGAGTTTGCAGTCTCAGTCCGGTCAAACCTAGAGGAGGTCAAATTAGATGTATAAAGCGGAGAGCACAAAGTCAAATAAAACATTTTACTAAATTTATCTGTACATATTTTTGAGTCACTGTGGCAGGAGGAGCATCTGTACAATGTATGCATGCAAATGTCACATTGCTGGTGTGAGAGATGTACTTGTGTAATTGCAGCGACATCTTCATTGAAGAGTTCAATGTCTCCAAAGCTTGGTCAGTCGATGGGGAGACACAAGGGATAGGAGGGGCGCAGGGCTGAGCCGCGCAGCGCTGCATTTAGCATAATCCCAGAGGCCATTGTGAGAGCAGAAAGTGAATGACTCACAGTTGCCAGCTGAGATTTCACCAAAGCACAGCAGAACATGGGGGAAAGAGGATGTAGCTGGAAAACAAGGATTTGGGAGGAGGAGAGGATGAGACAGGAAAATAGGGGAGGTGGTGCTGGGGTAGAGGATAATTCAGGGGAAGAAGAGGAGGAGCGTGAAAAAACCCAGGGCCAATAGAGAGAACAGTGAGCAGAAGGGGAAAAGATCCATCCAAACAAACACAATGAGTGCGTTCAAACGTCTGTAAGGGTCAGTGTGGTTGTATGAGAGGTATATAATTCGCTTAGAATCAAGGGAACGTACTGTATATTGTGCATGTATGCCGGCGTGTGTTTTTGCGTGTGCGTGCAAGTGTTGTGGGACAAAGCATTATTTCAGAGGTGAGGTTTGAGGAGTGTAAACCTATTTTCTCCAGGTGGACTATACCTGTCGCTGCTTTTTTCATGATAACTAATTAATATACTTATATTTTAATGCAGTCAATGGCTACTGCTACCTTAAAGGTGAAGTACACACGTACACGTACAATTAAAAAGAGGGACACAAGAATCAGGGCAACACAATCATTACAGTCGACTTTTTCCATGTTTACACGTTCTCCTTTTTCTCTAGGTTACCATTGTCCCATGTCCCCAGAGCACAGGCAAAACAAGAATTCAAATAAATATATTTGTTGCCAGCCAAAGAGGAGTTTAATAAGCCTATAGGTCTACTTATTCATTACCAGTCCTTTATTACTCTTTAGTGAAGTAGGGGAACCGTCATGGTATATCAATCATTTAAACAAAAAACTAAGAAAACACATTTGATAAATCAGTCAGTTGTTCTTGTGTAATAGTTATGCATCTTTATTGCTCAAAGGAAAGAAATAGGCTCGGGGCATGCTGCACAGAGCATAATCAACAGACTGCAGAATCTCTCCAGGTGATTGTGAGAATATAAAACACCATCACAGTTGCCTGCAGAGATTACCCAGACTGTCCCAGAAATCAACATACAGACACAGGCTGTTTTTGAAGCACTGTGTCAACTACTATAATTGTAACCATTTATTGGTCCTAATAGGCCCTTTTATGCTGATTTATTTTTTGATCATGTCTCAGAAAATGGCCTTGGCATTTAAATACCGATACCAGGTTATAGCGTTATGTTGTGTTGTGTGTCTGTGTAGGTTTGCTTGCATATCAATATTGGTACTACCTCACAATACCCCTTTTTACTTCAAAGGGTCCTGTGTTACCAGGGTGACGGGAAGAAAGGGCACGTGTCTCCCTTTCTGGTTCGTATCCTCAAAAGTGAACAACACTCTAGGTCAGGGGTCACCGGGTATTCACATTGATGTCACTCCTCTTCAGCCTGCAACGTCTTACCCCACAAATATACTGCAAAAAAATTGGGTAAAATGGGAGGGAGAGAGATTTTGGCATAGGGTAAAAATACATTTTGGTTGCTTAGAATAATGTCAACACACTAACAAAGTCATTAGCTGAACATTTGACCTGAACATTTGACATCGGCCTTTGAGGAAATAATGAAAAAAAAACAAGCGTGTTCTGAATCGAGGTATTTGTTGGATTGTTTGAATCGGATACTATGTTTCCCCTTTGTGGTCATTTAAAGGCTAAGCATAAACATTAAATATGTTTTAAATTACCCTGCATAACTTACAAAATAGGCTCCATACCACTTTTATTATCTCGTTTAACAAATATTCTTAAATACGTGTGCAAGGTAGAATAGTATTTGTTATTGAGTGCTTAAAATGATTTTTAATGGTTCCGCAAAAACTGGAATAGATCGAAGAAGATGACAGTAACTTTTTGCCCCAAATAATGTTTACATGTTCTTATTATGCTTTCCTTTAAAAGCCATTATTGCATGTTTACTCAAACTATGTAGGACACACATTTTACAAACTCTTAAGAAGCATTATGTTTCACAAATGAGCTGCATGTTTTAGGATTTCGGGTCACAGAGTTCCAAAGTGTTGTTCAGGCAATGACAAAAGAAAAATCTTAAGTTTATTGAACGGAACAGGCTGACAGTCCACACTTTGTTAGGCAGTGAATGGACAGAGTGGTTTTGACAGGCCTAACCTCTTAAGCTTTGGGTCCCGCTGAGCCAGGCACAGCTAGAGCAAAATGCCATCTGTCCCAGCATCATGGGCATTTCCCCCCATCAAGATCCTGTAAAATGCCTACTATTGTTTTTCTAAAAATAATTATGATTCTAAATATTTTTTGTTCAACTAATATATTTAGCCATAGAACATATTTTACTGTTAGGCTTCTGTATGTTTACAAATTGGGTAAGATTGGACTAAGTATATTTAAATTAGGCTGGCACAACAAAATAGAAATAATAATATGTTTAGGTTTAAATCATTTTTATCCAGCAACTGAGGCTATTTATTTCTAAATTTTTAGATGCTCTTTATCTAGAACACCTTCCGTAAAATCTTCCATAAAAAACATTTAACTGTAGGTCTAGTTATCTCAAAGATTTGGGTAATTTCAAACTTGTCATTTATATGACTGTAAAACTACCATTTATTGTCTAACAGTCATATATTTAAGGCCACAGCTGTGTTGGACATGCTCTTTGTAGACAGCAGGTGCTCTAGGTGAACGTGGCCCTGTCGGGTGTCTCATAGTGCATACTGGCCAACTCCAATGTAGTACAATACAAGCAGCACAGCACAGCACACCTTTTTAAGCTGGAGGAAAAGGGAGACTGTAGAACGGTCCTGACAACAGAGAGAAGAAATAGTAGAAAGGAGAGCATGGGTAGGGTTTATCAGTGTATCTACTTCAGCAATTTATTGTTCACTAAGTTTTAAATAAGACTATGCATTGTAGCGTCTACCACCGTATATAATGTAAGAGGGTTGGATGCTTCACTATGACATGCGTTCGTTTTTACTATTATCATTTTATTATATATAAACTGACAAAGATGTATTTAAAACCAGCCATTCTTTTTTTCAGCTAGAGTTTCACTGAGCGTGCTTTTAAAATGTCCATTTTACATTTAAATTGACAATGGACCAATTACGTGCACCACTGACTTTAAAATACAATACAGTGCACAACAATACAATAAAGATACAACTGCATGAACTTTATTCTCGTCTTTCACTATGTTGTCAAATAATGTTAGTTGTCATTCAATGTTTGAGTGCAAGAGATTCCCCCATTGTCCTATAGCTAATGTGTCTGCCTTAACACTTCATTAGGAAATTGGGCTACCACAGGACCAGCAATTGTCTTCTCCTACCACAAAAAGAAAAGACGTCATCTGACAGTTGGAGGTAAATTTGTCAAAAGAGACGAGCACAATGGACCAAGCCAGTCTGAGTTATGAAACATTTCTCTAAGTAGGGCCCCTGCTGGGGCATATTGTACAGTTTTTTGTTTGCTAGAGACTGAACTGTAGACCGTTACCAAAATGAGGAAGACCTATGTGTGTGAGCAAGTGTGATTGTACTCAGAAATAGCAGTGAATTGGGGTGAGTGTGTGCAATATGTATAAACGGCATAGGGTTATTTCTTTCTTGCGCATGTGTGTGTCCTATTTGTGTGACTCCTGCATATGATGTTAAAGAGTCAGGGTTGTAGGCTCTGCCGTTTTAAGACAGGCCATGAAGGTTGCTCACTGCCTTTCATATATCAAATCAAGTTTATTTGTAGAACACGTTTAAAACAAGCAGAGCTGACCAAAGTGCTGTACAATATGTTCACATACAGTTTATCAAACAATACAGAAAACAGTTGTAACATATAGCCTATATAGGCTATAGGCTACTATGTACAAGCTAAGTGCATAGAAAACTATTAATCTGATTCGTAGGCTATTTAAAATCAGCCTATCTGCTCCAGTTTATAGTGTCATCTGCATTAAAATTTTTGGATACTGCCAAAATATTATCGAATATATACTTGCTTCCCAGAGCCATATCTATATGGCTCTGTTGCTTCCTACCCTGCTCAACCAATCAGCGATTGTTTGACGCACTGAGAAGAAACCCCTTCTCTGCGAAGCTACACAGAGATGTTTACGTTCTCCTCCGCAGTATAAACCAGGCTTTAGAGGTGCAATAGCTCATTGACGAGGTGCATACAGGACTTCAAAGGTGTCATCACCAGCGTAAAAGTAGTATTGCCAAACTTTCTCGCCAAGCACAATAATATGGTATGCATTAGATAAAGAGCTCATAAAGCTACCAATTTTGTACTGTGCTGGTATTGTATGTTTAAATGTGAAATATTTATGTAGAACTACCAATGTATTCAAGTAAAATTAATAATATCAATGGACGGTGGCCAAGAAGCATGAACTCCCATTAGACAATAATAACATCTATCTAGGCTGTCTGTTTACATCATGAATTCTCATCAGCAGCTGACAGCTACAGTCATGTAGGCTCTACTTGTCTGCAAACTCCATTTATGTACAAATATATTACTATGTTGAAATTCATCAATATGCATGTGCATTTAAGGCCATAGCCATGGTTTTGGAAATACTGAGATGATGAGTCCTAGTTCGAGAGACTATAAAACTATGGTGCATTTTACTATGCATTTTTATGCATTTTGAGTAACAAAAATCAGGAAATCATGTCACATTTTGTAGTTTCTCTAGTTTCGTCTATTTCTTCACTAGATTATTTCTTTCCCTTTCTCTTGCTATCTTCTCTTATCTCTCCCTTCTTGGAAGAACCTGTTCTTTTGCTCCCCTCTCTTCTTTTTTCACGCCGTACCAGCTGCCTGTTCTCTCTATTTCCTTCTTTCTCTCTAGCAGAATTATTTTTTAATTTTAAACATTTCAATATACACACGATAGGACGTTATAATATCCATTATGCCATATTCCACGATGAGCACTTCAAAAGACAATATTTTGGAATGGACTTGGGTTGAGAGCAGATATGTCATTGGGGTTTTCAAGTGGGCACCCTCCATCCCAGATGTTTCGTTAATTTGAGCCCACGACACCTCCAGAAGGCTTAACGGTGAGCAATGACGTCTCAGAGCCACCCCCTCTATATCCGCTCCCGGCACGGCCAGATATTTAAAAAAAAAAAAGAGTACAAGTTAAAAGT
>JAPMUY010006586.1:0-47911 GCA_026901105.3 Galaxias olidus
TACGGAATGCCTATCCCATTGCTAAGGTTATTAATCCCGTCTCAGTCCGTCTGCGTCTCCCCAGGTCGTTCAAGGTGCATCCCACGTTCCATGTCAGCAAGGTGAAGCCGGTCCGGGACAGTCCGCTGGTGCCCTCCTCCGAGCCCCCTCCTCCCGCCCGGCTCGTCGATGGCGGTCCGGCCTACTCCGTCCGGAAGCTGCTGGCCGTTCGTTCCCGGGGTCGGGGACGGCAGTTCCTGGTGGACTGGGAGGGCTATAGGCCTGAGGAGCGGTCGTGGGTTCCGTCCCGCTTCATCCTGGACCCTGAGCTGATCCGGGATTTCTATGCTCGCCACCCGGAGGTTCCTGGGCCGTCGGGAGCCGGCCGTGGGGGAGGGGTTCTGTCATGTCTCGTCAACTTTGTTAAATGTTATGTGGTTATGAGATTGAAGTGTGTACTGATCTTCCCTCTCGTTTCAGAACCTGTTTTCTCCCCTCGTGTGTTCCTCGTCGGGATAATTGCCTGCCCCGCCCTTTATTGGTGTCACCTGTGTCCACTTACCTCCTGTTTAAATAGTCCTTGTTTTCCATGTCCTGTGCCAGTTCGTCTTTGTACCATGTGTCAAGCGTTCCCGCGATTTATGAATACTCAAGTGCTTTTTGGTTTTGACCCTTGCCTGTGCCATCGTCTCTGTTTTTGCCTTCTCCTTATCGGATTGTCTGCCTGGTTTTCTGACTGCCTTCCTGTGTACCGAACCTCGCTTACCAATAAAACGATCTTTGATACACCAATATCCCGTTTAAGGAGTCCTGCATTTGGGTCCAGCCTTCCAGTGGTGCCACCAGGCATAACAGATTCCCCTTGACCAGATGTAAAGAACGAGTGGTCAAGGAACCCAATTGGACATGTATGTCGTGCAGGGTAAGCAAAAAATCGGGATGAAAAGAGAAAAAAATGGGACAATAGAGAATAATGATGGAGGCGAGTACATTTAAACATGCGCCACTTCTCTCAGGAAGGTCAGAGACTGTCGAATTTAATACTACCAGATTCCCCTTGACCAGATGAAAAGAATGAGTGGTCAATGAACCCAATTGGACTTATATTTCGTGCAGGGCAAGCAAAAATTCGGGATGTAAAGAGAGAAAAAGGTGCCAGAAATAGCTCATTATAAAAGCGGACAGTACATTTAAACATGCGCTCCTTCTCTCAGGAAGGTCAGAGACAGTCTAAATTAATACTACCAGATTCCCCTTGACCAGATGAAAAGAATGAGTGGTCAATGAACCCAATTGGACTTATATTTCGTGCAGGGCAAGCAAAACATCGGGATGTAAAGAGAGAAAAAAGAGCGAGAAATAGCTCATTTTAAAAGGGTACTCCTTTGAACATGCGCCCCTTCTCCCAGGAAAGTCAGAGACAGCAGAATTTAATACTACCAGATTCCCCTTGACCAGATGAAAAGAATGAGTGGTCAATGAACCCAATTGGACTCATATTTCGTGCAGGGCAAGCAAAGATTTGGGATGTAAAGAGAGAGAAAAAGTGCGAGAAATAGCTCATTTTCAAGGAAGAGAGTGCATTTAAACATGCGCCCCTTCTCTCAGGAAGGTCAATGACTGTCGAATTTAATACTACCAGATCCCCCTTGACCAGAAGAAACGAGATGGTGGTCAATGAACCCAATTGGACTTATCTTTCGTGCAGGGCAAGCAAAACATCGGGATGTAAAGAGAGAAAAAAGAGCGAGAAATAGCTCAATTTGAAAGCGGACAGTATATTTCAACATGCGCCCCTTCTCTCAGGAAGGTCAGAGACAGTCAAATCACGTTGAGGAGTACCTTCAACGTAAGGACCTGTACACCACACTCCTCATGACTGTAGTGGAACCCGGAGGGATTGTCTCTGCATTAGGGCGCACATTCCAGGCTCCACCTCCTCAAAGAGAGCTTCCTTCCGCACGGCTCTTGCGCCACGCCTTCCTACTGGCAGAGGCCAACAATGTGAGCAATTACCAGAGCCAGATCCTCTTCACATTTGGCACTGTGCTGAAAATGGATTCCACCAAGAAGTATGTAAATCAAAACATAATGCCATACTCTATTATGCAAAACATATTGCAGTATCGTTATATTTTTATTCCATTTTTCAATTGAAGAAATCTCATTTCACTCTTTTTGTAGGTGGTGAAAAAGCTGTCTGGGCAGGGTGAAGGCTCGGCTGAGTGGTTCACCAGCATCGGCAACGAGTACGCCCAAATAGTTTCCTTTGTGCTGATCTGTGAGGAGTCCACTGAGAAGCTGAAACCCATGTGCCATGGAGTCTTGGAAAGGTTCCGGCTGGCCAATCAGCCTGTCCCCAAAGTCCTGTACTTGGACCGTGGGTGTTGCCGTGCTCAGGGCCAAACAGCAGTGGAGGCTTTGTCCCTGTCGTGGGTGGACAATGGGATGGTTGTTCGGCTGGACATCTTCCACTGGAGCCACGTTTGACACAACCATACGCACGGAGTCTCACTCAAAGTATGCTGCGTTCAAGTCCGGACCAGCCGGGGCAGTGATAGCCTGTAACTAGACTCTGAAAGGTCCCGCTGGACTGGACGAGAGTGGCGTGAGTCTCTTTAAAACACCGGGCATGAAAGACCACATACAAAGACGATAATGCCAGCCAATCAGGCAAACCTTGAGAACGCTGGTCAACCTACTCAGGCTAGTAGCACGTGGCACAGTACTTAGGCGAGAGCCACCCAGTACACACGTAAGAGGAAGGATGTGCACTTGGAAGTAGGAGATGAACTGTTAGGTGTTGTCAATCATCCTGTAAAGTTGACGTCTTCATCAAAGGGTCTGGACAACAGGGTGTTTGACAGCTACGAACACTTCACCTCTGTCGTTGATAAGTTGGAGGAATGACCTGTAATGAATATGTAGATGTATCTATTTATACTGTAAATAAATGTAAATTATTTTTTATCATATTTAATTATTATACATAAAGGCTGTACATTTGGTGCGGTTGCATCATTGTACATATTGTAAATAGTAATTTGTCATGACATTTCCTTCTTAACCATGTTCAGTGACACTTTTCTACACTGTAGTGCTGTTTTTTTTTTTGCGTGTTCCTCACTTCATGCACTTTGTTTAAAAAACCACCATTAAACAACCATGGTAAAATCCTAGCGCTTGAGGGGCATGTGTCCCTAAGAAAAGCAGTGGGATCCATAATGCGTGAAGGCCAGACAAAAACAAGGAAATCAAGGCAGTGTATGTTTAAGTAAAACAAGTGAATGTGTCCTATTCGAAATTAAGGAAATTCTGAAATTACTATAGCTATACTTTAAACATTAGCTTCCCATGACTCCCTGCAGCATATTACAATATGAACATAGAACATAGGTTATACAAAGACAAAGTTGAACCAGATAGTGGACTGCACAAATTCATTATGTGACACAAATACAACCAAATATCTGATTAGTTTGAGCACGCCTCTTTGTCCCAGCGTGCAAAGGCTTGAAAATAGCATCTCGACAAAAACACATGGGAGTATGACTCGAGTTAAAACAGTTATGTAAATTAAAAAAATGCTTATTTTAGTATTTGCTTTCCACCACTGCAATACATTAGAAACACACGTTGGCTATTAGTATTGTCAGCAACAAGTAATGCAACGAAACTGCATTGCATGCACCTAGAAACAACAGAATAACAACCCCTTAAGAGCTTACTACGGTATATAATCATTCGATGGTCCATTCTTACTTGACACAATGGATTCCCCGAGAGGAGTGCACCATTCCTGGAGGTACTGCAATACCAGGTCGATGCGTGGAGTGGACGGAGCAAGCCCCTATTCCATCTCCCAGTTCCAAAAATCAATTTAATATATGGTCCCCGGGTAGGGGACGTATCAGATATTAAACTGATAAGAACAGATTGTTCACCAAGTTTATTTGCATATTCAATCCATACACACACCACTGCACCAAACCTGAGCAACAAAGCATGAAAAGAAACAAAAAAAAATCAAAGCACACAACAGAAGACAAATCCAAACAACACCAGGATAAAGCCCACAGGCACACATACTTAAATAGTCAAACAAACCACACACATCCGCATACTGTGTTTAGGACACATCAAGCAACAAACAATACAACCGGACAAAACCCGTCCCTACTATAGTAGGCCCATACCCCCATTCCAGCGCTCCAACGCAGCATGGTACCCCCATCTCACTATGTCCCTCCTGCACCTCCCCCTCAGGTTACCTTCCACTCTCCTCACCACGCCTTCCACCCCCCAATCCACAGCCCGGCTTACCAGGGACGACCTTGCTTCCCATAGACCCTGTTTGAGGAGGCTGATGGTCAGCCAGAGCAGAAACAATCCCCTCTTCCCCCCTGCCACCCCTCCCACCCCCCGTTCAACCCTGGCCCAAGTTAATAGGAACCCCTCCTCCGCTCTGCCCAGCAACCCTGACGCCCTTGCCCACACCACCCCAGCGAAGGGGCAGTCCCACATGGCATGTCGGATTGATTCCTCCCCAGTGCAACCTGGCCTAGGGCAGGTGGGTGACCGTGCAAGGCCGTGCCGGTGCATGATTGCACGCACCGGCAACCTACCGTGCAGGACAAGCCAGTTCAGGTCCTTAAGTCTGTTGTCCAGCCCGGGCCTGTGCACCGACAACCAGACTGCGGCGGGAACGCCGACCACAGCTGGTGCCGCCACATCCCGCCTCACCTCCGAGTAGAGCCCCCGTGGGTCCAGCCCAACCCCCGGTTCCCTGGCTACCGGATGAGCCCGGAGCCACCGCGCCGCATGGCTATAGTGCCACGGCAGTTGCTCCGCCCGGGGCCCAAGTTCGACCAGGCCATCAGGTGCCGTGCCTGGTACGCAAAGAACAGCCGCAGGAAGTGGCCAGAAGGATGTTCCACCGGCACTGCTAACTGACGGAACAAAAAGGAAACAAACACGCAGTCCAACTTGAGCGGGAGGTGAGGCACGTCTCTCCCTCCGTCGCAGATTGGAGCCAGCATACGGGCCCTCGCCACGTACTCATATCTGCCCCCCCACATGAAGCCGAACACGAGGCGAGTTAACGGCCTCCGCATGCTGGCTGGCAACGGGAAAGTGTACGCCAGGTACAAGAGAGACGGCAACACGTCTGCTTTCAGGACCAGCACCTTCCCAATGAAGGTCAGTGACCTGGCCTTCCAGAGCGTGAGCTTCTTTTGGACTGCTTCCAAGCGCCTGGTCCAGTTGGCCGTGGCGCTATTGGCTGACTCAAAGTCGACCCCGAGAATCCTCAGTGGCCCTTCACAAAGAGACAGACCCCCTGGTACATCCGTCCTGTCTTTCCACCGCCCAAAGAACTTGACCGAGGACTTGGCCAGATTGAGCTCTGCCCCCGCCGCTCGGCCAAAGTCCTGGAAGATCTCCAAGGACCGGATCAGGCAGGCGTCGCTGTCCAGCAGCAGAGTGGTGTCGTCCGCATACTGAGACAGCTTGACCCTCAGGCCCCCACTGCCTGGTACCAGTAGCCCCTTAACACCCGCGTCAGCCCGAATGGCCGCCGCCAGAGGCTCCATGTAAAGGACGTAGAGCAGGGATGAAAGCGGACACCCCTGCCTTACCCCTGCGTGCAACCCAAAAAACTCCCCCAGGTGCCCATTAACTGAAACAGTGCTCCCTACAGCAGTGTACAAGGTACGTACCCACCCCACAAACACTTGGCTGAAGCCAAGCCTCCCTAGCACTCTAAACAGAAAGCCCCGGTGAACCCTATCAAACGCTTTGGACTGATCGAGACCCACCACCATCAGCGGCAACCCTCGATCTTCCACCCAAGCAATTGCATCCCTAACCAGCTGGAGGTTCCACCTTGTGGACCGTCCAGCCACACCACATGTCTGGTCCACATGGACGACATGAGGGAGTGCCGTGCGCAGACGGTCAGCCAGGACTTTAGCAAGAAGCTTGTAGTCCACACACAGCATGGTCAAAGGCCGCCAGTTCGTGAGGTCGGTGGCGTCCCCTTTCTTATAAAGAAGGGAAAGCACCCCCACGGCCATTGTCCCTCCCAGAGTGCCGCGACGGAGGACCTCGGACAGCACCTCTAACAGCACCGGCCCGAGAACCAGCCAGAACGTCAAATAAAACTCTGCCGGCAGCCCATCAATGCCTGGAGCCTTCCTTTTGGGCATCCTCCGCAGTGCACTCTCCAACTCCACGAGGGTGAGCGGGCCTCCCATTGCAGTAGCAATGTCAGGGGGGACCCGCTGCGTCAGGCAATCCAGGAAGACCTCCCCTCTCTCTGTGTCTACCCCCTTATCCTGGAAGAATGTGCGAAAATGGTCGGTAGTTACACCCAACATTCCCGCAACATCCCTCCGGATCCTAGCCCCCTGGTCCCTAACTCCCGTTAGCACTTGCCTTGCCTTCCCAGCCTTGACAGAGCTGAAGAAAGCGGCAGAGCAGGTCTCGTTGCTCTCCAAGAACTCCCTACGTGACTGCAACAAGTGCTCACGGGCCCTTTCCTCAAAGACCACCCTCAGCTCTGCCTTGAGGGAGTCGCAAGCCCGCTTGTCTACAGTGCCGCCAAAGTTCGCAGTGGCGTACTCGAGCTCGAGCAGACGCTGGAGACGGATCACCTCCCTCCCCGCCCTCCATGCCCGCTTCTTGCAATGACTCATAACGTACCGCCGGACCCTCTCCTTGGCCACCTCCCACCACTCCAGTACCCCGACACACAACGGCCTGAGCCCCTCAAGACCCCGGAAGAAGGGAACAAACCCTCTTCTGAACTCGTCCTCCTGGAGGACTCTGGAGTTTAACCTCCAGTACCCGGGGCCGAAAACCGGTAGGCTGGACCGAACCCGAAAAAGGACCCCATCGTGGTCCGAGAAGACAGCCGGGAACACCCGCCCAAACAACAGACCCAAGGACCTAGAAAAGAAGACGTAGTCTAGTCTCCTGGACACCCCCCTGGAATTATGCCATGTGGGACCGTCTATGCGAGGCGTAACTGCCCTTCCCCCATCCACCAGGCCGTGGGCCGACATGAGGCCGGTGATAACCCCGGCACTGGCATCCCCACCAACGCCAAGGTCCACATTGAGGTCGCCCCCACGACAAGCTGCCTGTTAGTGACTAAGAACGGGGCCAAGCTTTCCATGAAACCCTGCCTCTCCGCTGACCCCTGAGGTGCGTATAGCGCGATGACCCTCAATCTGTACCGCCCGACTGTTATGTCCGCCCCTAGCGCCCTCCCCTGCTCCACTACAAACGAACTCTCCACCCTCGCCCCCGAGTGCCCCAGAAGAATCCCTACCCCAGATGAGTGCACCCCTCCCACACTCCACACAGAATCCCCCTTCCCCCACTCCCTCCTGAACCTCCTTACATCCCCACCATCCTTTAAGTGAACCTCCTGCAACAAAACAATAGTACAGTTCAGTGAGGCAAGAAAATCAAACACCGCTCTTCTCTTTACCGCGTTCCTTAGCCCTCTAACATTAATTGTGGACACGGTCAACATAACAATGCAACAGAAAAAAAGAGAGAACCCCCATTACCCACTAAACCACAATCCGGCCATCCCCTCACCTTCAGTCCATTAAGAGGTCCACCACCTCCACCTCAAACTCCGACTCCCCCCAGGAAAACGGCACTGGGTTTGGCTCGCCTGAGGGGGCCAGAGGTCCATTGTGCCCGTCCACCTCGAGTGGGTCGTAGAGGCCTGGTGAGTGGTCCATATCTGGGGAAGGAACCCCTGCCCGCGGCCCCTCCTCCCCACCACCCACAGCTAAGCCTCCCACTCCATCCCCCACGTCCCGGACCCCCACAACCGCCACCCCCGGTCCCCTCCGTCCCCCACAGGACCATCCCCAGTAGCGGCCGCCGCGGCAGTCGCCCCCTTGACCCTTTTTGCCGTTCCCTTCCCAGGTGACAGCTCCCTCTCGGTGGGCCCCCCACAAACCTCCACGGAGGAACTCCCCTTGTCCCTCCTCTTCTTCCTCCTTGTCGGCGAGGATGAGGGAGACATGCTCAGGCTCGCCAGAGACAGTGGCCCCGCGGGGTCGACAGGCACCTCCACCCCCAGGAGATCGGAAGGCATCTCATCCAGGACCAACTGCTGGTGGGCTGGCTCCAGCACTGCCACCATGCCGGTTCCAGCCGCCTCTTCCAGGATCTGCTGGACAACCTCATCAATGGGCCTCAGTCCGTCGGCCTCAGGACGCTCCACCTCTGGAGCAGGTCTTCCGCCCCCTCTCACTGCTTGGGCATAGGTGTTCCGTCCTCCGGCGCAGTCCTTCAGGAGGTGCCCTGTCGCTCCACACCTGTGGCACTTTTTGGGGACCGCGCAGTCCTTGGACTCGTGCCCCTCCTGCCCACAGGACCTGCACCGGGCCCCCCCACAGGCCGCCTCGGTGTGCCCAGAGAGCCTGCAGCGTCGGCAGAAAGGAGGCTGCCTGGCGTAGTACAGGTAGCCCCGGTCAGCTCCCAAGCTGAAGAGGCCCGGGGGATGCTTCAGCCCGTCCACGCCGTCGGGGTCCTGGTGCAGCAGCACCTGGAATTGTCGCCGCCCAGTCCAGAACCCCAACGGGTCCTTGACATACCTGGCTCCTGTGACGACCTCCCCGAACTTGCAAAGGTAGGCTGCCAGGGCGAGGTCTGTGACGTACGGGTTGAAAGTGTGGACCGTCACCACCCGGAAGTTCGGTCGGTTCAGGCTGATGGTCACGAACCCAGCCAGGGGCCCCACCGTTGCCCCTTCTTTGCACCGCTCCACTACCTCCTGGAACTTGGCCGCTGTCTGCAGGGTGACGTCGTACGCCCTCTCCTGCGGGTTCCACTGCAAGCAGTAGACGTCACTGACGGTCAGCTTCAGCTGGCCCATGAGAAGCACCCTGGCGAAGACATCTCTTGGCATCACTTCCTTCTCCGCCGACTTCCATTGGAACCTAAGTGTGTTCCTCAGTCCGGCCTTGCCTGCCGACTGTGCACACGTTGAGGCCATCTCCGCAAGGAGAATGGCCTTTGCTCTTTGTACCCCTTCTCAGCCGCTCTTAAAAGAACAGGTGTGCTTGATCTTAGCCAAAAGGCCGAGAAGCGATACCTACAATGTTTCCGAAAAATGGTAGTCATCCCAGGATCCGTCAAACTCACTAATGGTCGTACTATGACAGAGCGACGTTCACAAAACATGGCAAAGGACGTATTTATAAAAAGAGCGGTGAAGCGAGATTGGATCATTTAAATGAAAACAAACTGCAAAATACACTTCAAATAGTAGGCCATTTCACGCGTATCCTCTTGGTCACGTGGTAAAACATTCCACCTATTAATGATGTCCACTTTGACAACCCTATATAAAGGGACTTTGTTCCGAAGTAAAGAGCAATTGAATGTACGGGGATATTTTTTAAATGTACCGAATACCGATCAGTGCTACCACAATAGGTTAATGCTAGCCTTACACAAGTAATTTATCCTAAACAAATCAGCGCTCAGATTAGTAAAAAATAATGGAGCTCGTTCGCCATCTAGTGGACGATCAATATTTGAATCAGGGACGCAATGTAATGCATTTCAACAAATATACTATATTATATAAAAAGAAAAAACCATGCCAATTTCAATAACGTATCCATGGTTCAAAAGCATGCATTGAACAGCAAACAGCAACATGGCTGTGCTGTG
Source organism: Galaxias olidus (assembly GCA_026901105.3). Taxonomy (NCBI): domain Eukaryota; kingdom Metazoa; phylum Chordata; class Actinopteri; order Galaxiiformes; family Galaxiidae; genus Galaxias; species Galaxias olidus. The sequence continues at coordinate 9,685 of JAPMUY010006586.1, forward strand.
CCAATATCAATAATGTATCCATGGATAAATAGCATGCATTCAACAGCAAACTGCAATTTACTCAGCAAAAAGAAGCAGGCCCATCACTTTGAAGATCTCCAACGATGCAAAGAGTTTCTTCGGAGAAGAAGCTTGTTGGAAAAATATCGGCGTCTAGTAAAGTTTTCTTCACAGGAAAAGACCAGCTGTCGACTCAAAATTTTTCCCCAAAGACGTCCATTCCGACATCAGAAGACCCTTAAAATATTAAGACGACAGCCAGAACAAGCAAGCCTCAAGCGAAGTTTATTTCACAATGTTGTCCAAAGTTTCCGTGCGTCGTAAACATTTTCACACAAATAGGCAGGTGTGATAGCAACTTCACAAAAATTGCAAAGAAACACTCCCAACTGACGGTGTATCATAGCTTTTTCATTCAGGAAGCCGGCTTGAAAACAACTCCTGTTAAATAATATCCCGAGGGGGAGAACTTGTGCCACCACGTCTTGAAGATAAAACAAAACAACTGGCTAGAGTCTTCGCAGCTCAAGACAATTCAATTGATCCTGACCTGCGCAGTGGGGGTCAAGGAAAGTCAACTTTGCGAATCATTTTAAAATAAAAATAGGCAAAAACATGACGTGATCTTATGTCGATGTAACGAAAAAATAATTAAGACAGCAATGCGCCACCGTGGATTTTATATAGCTATAGGCTATATAATCTCTATATAAAATCTCTCTCTATATAAAGAAATAAACATGTGGTTACGTAACTTTAGGCAAGAGTAAGATTGATAGGTTAATATAAAATATTTAGAAAATAAAAGTGTGACGACCACCTACTGCACAAGGAATCATGGTTGGTTGCATACACATAAAAATAAAGATTTGATTTATTCTTCAATGGCATTACTCTGACTATACAGCCCAGAAATTCTGGATGTATTATACCTTAAGACCAGCTAGGCCAACCAACAACAAGTAATACAAGACAGGTTGGCTGCTACAGTGCAGGTGAAAGTGTAAACGTTATACACATCAACATCAAACGGTTCTCCAAAATTGCAATTCATATTTACATGAATCTATACATGTGGTTTGAAGTGACCACAATATTAATATAATATACACAATATTAACATATCGCTCATATCGTCAACCACCGGTCACGATCTCCGAAAATGTGTTTATGATTGAAATTGCTTTATGGCACACGGAAGTGCGTCACTAAATCAGGAAGAGAGCCTAAGTCCTCTCTTTCCGGTTGAACACCATGGGACCTTATTTCAGAAAAAATATGTATGGTAGTCAATGGTGAGATAATTTATTTTTTGATCCGGAATGAATTGTGCCATGAAGATAACATACGTTTGTCAATTTAAAGGAGTTTTTGCACGTAAAACTTTTTAAGTATAAGACTGAAAATATGTTGATAGAAAGACTACAAAACCAACATTCGCGCAAGGGCTCACGTTAGCTAGCTGACATGACCTGTTTAACATTCACCGAAACCATGTAGAGCAGGTCCCTGTTGCTAGCTCTAACTGAACCCACTAACGCTCCTTTCGCATAGCTGATAGAGAAAACCCAATAGATTTCATGTCTGAAGGTGATTTATTGGTCGTACTTTCTCGGGTTAGACATCCAAACAATGACAAAAGTATCATAAAATCTGAACGAGTCTCCCAATTCCAAGCATACAGTTTTGGTCAGAAGAGTGAGTTTAGATTTCGTCTTGCTTGCAGCAATAAACATTTAGTGCCATCTTTTTTTTCAACTAGCTAGCATCACGATCGATGCTATACTTTGGTAGATAATGTGACACCCTTTGATGGACTGCTAAATTAGTTTAGCAAAACCGGTGCGCATGATCCTACAAACAGCGAGAGAGTTGTGCATAGACTGGCATAATGTGAAGGAAAACATGCATATTGTAAGAATTCCATCAGCCAGCCCTTCTAAAGGCCTATAGGTTAGCCCTTTGCTGTACAAGTTCAACACTTTGCCTAGACAGACATTTGATGCATGAAGAATCCAGTAAGTGTATATTTTAGAAGTGTCAATTATCTCTTGTAGTCTATTTATAAATATAATTGCCTCAGCACACACAATTTGCATACCTTGATAAATTACTAGGTATTAACATTTAAGTAATACTACACACTTATAAATGACACTTCTAGTTGTTCAGTTTAGGTAGCTGTGTATTTTTAGACACAACAGAACCCTACTAAGAAGTTAAAGTACTCTTTTCAGTATGTGTAAGTGAAGTACCGGGAAAACAAAGGTACCGAATTCCAGGTACCAGTTTCAACACCGGTATTGGTTAAAAAGTGATAGGTACCTAACCCCAACTGTCTCCACTCGGAACTCAGAATTTTCCCTGAACAAGCCTGTAAAGAAATTGAGGCCTGTGCTATCCATTCCTGCCCAGTCCTACAGACTACCCGAAATTGAAGTGGCACTAAATGATGAGGATCTGCAGCAACACAACAAGGGAAAATCGACTCCGATAATTTGTACAACCATCTGTTATTGGAGATGGACCTCTAGGAGCAAGTCCTTTACTATAATATCAAATCAATAAATGTTCGTTAATCAACCACTACACAGCACAGCAGTTTTATAACCAACCAAATGTTGCTCTATTCTAGCATGACAGTTGGAAACCACGCTAACGTTACGGGCATTAGCTAGTTAAAAAAACAATGTGTCAAACGACGCTAGCTAATAGACTGTAATTTTGTAACATGTTACCTTGTGTTCTGTATCCGACTCACCAGTTCTTCCTGCCTCTCTCCTGAACTTCGACTTCTCCTTTTTCGCATTAACTGAGGTTTTCTGTCTTTTTATTTTCTTAATTTACTGACAGTTGTTTATATGTTTCACAAATTTGATTATTAATGTCATGCCAGAACTCCGATTTTAGGCGGCTGGTAATGTTAGGATTGAATTTGCCTTGGGAAGACGTTTTAGTCACTTCATGGAACCTCGTTAATCAATCCCGTTAGGTAAGGGAAATTCAACACTTCAAGATCAACTTTTGAGCTTTATGCAACACGCCCCAGCACCTTAGCTGTGTGCAAGTATCAGCCACATGGCCGTGCGTGCTGCACATTTTTCAACAACGTGGCTGACCTGTGTCTCTCAGCCTCTGTCCGCACCAATTATGAAAGTATGTACGTACTACAAAGCGAGGTAACTGGCTCACCCCGGTAAGTTCGGGAGTAACTTTGTGACATACTGATTAATTCACACTATAAAAGGTGGGTAAGTTGTACCCAAGGTATGTTGTCATAGCAATTTACGCTGCATCTCTAAACTGCTCTGAGCAGTTTATGTTCATGGTTAACTCGATGTTAAGCGCTCTACAACGCTGAAGTTGGGAAAATTGCGTTGCGTACAGCATTGTAAAACTGCTGGAGTGGACACAAATATAAAGTTTTTACCGGCGGTCATTTAGATCATTCAAAATTAATACTTGGTTTTACAACATATAGCCTAAGGCTGGGTTGCACCAACATGGTTAAAATTAATCCTGGTTTAGGGTTGATCTAGGGTTAGTAAATCTAGATTTAAACTGGTTTATAATGGATCAGAGATGTGTTGCACGTCTTAATTTTAACCCTGGATTAGCTAAACTGGTTTAAACAAGGTTTAAAATAGGATTAGTATGTTCAGTGTTCGCCACGATGGATTCTCACAAAATGTAAACAAATTCAAGATGTAGGCTATACAAATAAGGACCTAAATAAATTAGTGTGCAAGCCTGTGGTATTTCCTGAACTATCTTTATAAATAAATGCCGTTACTGTTTACCCCTAGAGCGCTTTAACGCTACGTTTAGCTAATTACTTTGTGGGCAGCTAGCTAGCTGTTTATTTAACGATATGGCACGTCAACAGCTGCATGCGCGAGAACAGGACCTGTTTGGGTCTAGTTTGAGCCGAACGCTTTGCCTTAATGCCTCTGTAAGAGACGGGACAATCGCAGCGGCAGAAGAGAGGCGGGGGAAGTTTCAAACTGGTGGAGGATAACCACCAATGACTACTTAAATATAAATGCAAATCCAGGTTTAGACTAGGGTTAAAATTACTGGTGCAACAGACTTGAATTGAATCTAGGTTTAAATGGAAATTTAAATTGATTTTGCCAAAGGGTTAAATTTAACCAGGATTAATTGTAAACTTATATTAAAATAGATTTAAAAGTCTGGTGCTACAGGGTTAACAATTAAACATTGATTTAATCTAGTTTAAGAGTTATTCCATGTGGGTGCAACCCAGTCTAAGTATTAATTTATAGGCTATTGTCGTGTCCCGCAGTTCTGAGAGACGACAGGACTAAAGGTATAAGCAATAGCAAGCTTTAATCAATAAAGTAATCAATACACAAATAATAAAGAAGAATACGATGAAATCAAAAGATAACAAAGGGCGGCAACACCACGCTACACCAGTCTGCTGTCCTACACACACACACACACACACACACACACACACACACACACACACACACACACACACACAAACCCAGTCTACCGAATGCCGCCCTATGGGAGGGGTCTGTTCTCCTTTTATACAGTGGTAGAATACAAGGTCATATGTCAACTGGATGGAGAGGAGTCATTGGTTTAGACGATAGACCCTCCCTTGTTGGTGCGCAGGCTCAGTCCTAAGCCTCTAGGCACGTCTCTGCCATTGTTGTAGTCGTATCAAATACATGCGTGCGCTGTAAGAGAGGGGAAAAGTATACAGAGATCGTAACAATGACCATTGACAGACCTTGAACAGATTATAATGTGTAGGATTGTCCTTTTAATACACAGCACATAATATATGTAATTAAGTGGTCTAATACACAGCATAAAATGCATGTAACTAAATGGTTAAATCTTAACACTATATTCAAAGTTAGCGTCCAAAAAGTGTATTTTCTAACTACAAAATCCTTTACTATAACAGGTTATAAAAAGGTATTACAGCCTATAGGCCTAATCTCAAATGCGCTTTCTGCTGTGGTTGCAGCTGATATGATTGTTAGAATGTCATTGAATTCACACAGCCTGTGTGTGCAGGGAGTAGCCCATGTGTAGGCTATTATTTAATTATTTAATAGCCTACTAATTGTTTTCAAACTTGTTTCAAAACTTATACATATTATTTTATATCCTTTCATTTCAATTGTTTAACAAATGAAACAGGTTTCCATAATGCAAAATAGGACACTGGTTGAATTCAAAATCATAGAGGTTATATTATTTAAATTTGGGAGAGTAAAATTGACCGTTGTTGCAGAAACATGCACGTATGACAAAAATACAGTTACAATCAGCAATGCGCTGCCAAGATTTTGCAGTTCACATTTATTTAAACTAGTTATATCCTGACAGTATCAATGTGCTGTCTTCCGGAGGGACTGTGGAATTTAATACTACCAGATTCCCCTTGACCAGATGAAACGAATGAGTGGTCAATGAACCCAATTGGACATGTATTTCGTGCAGGGCAAGCAAAAATCGGGATGTAAAGAGAGAAAAAAGTGCGAGAAATAGCTCATTTAAAAAGGGGCCAGTACATTTAAACATGCGCCCCTTTCATAAGGAAGATCAGAGACTGTCGAATTTAATACTACCAGATTCCCCTTGACCAGATGTAAAGAACGAGTGGTCAAGGAACCCAATTGGACATGTATGTCATGCAGGGTAAGCAAAAAATCGGGATGAAAAGAGAAAAAAATGGGACAATAGAGAATAATGATGGAGGCGAGTACATTTAAACATGCGCCCCTTCTCTCAGGAAGGTCAGAGACTGTCGAATTTAATACTACCAGATTCCCCTTGACCAGATGAAAAGCATGAGTGGTCAATGAACCCAATTGGACTCGTATTTCGTGCAGGGCAAGCAAAAATTCGGGATGTAAAGAGAGAAAAAAGTGCGAGAAATAGCTCATTATAAAAGCGGACAGAGCATTTAAACATGCGCTCCTTCTCTCAGGAAGGTCAGAGACTGTCGAAATTAATACTACCAGATTCCCCTTGACCAGATGAAAAGAATGAGTGATCAATGAACCCAATTGGACTTCTATTTCGTGCAGGCCAAGCAAAACATCGGGATGTAAAGAGAGAAAAAAGAGCGAGAAATAGCTCAATATGAAAGCGGACAGTATTTCAACATGCGCCCCTTCTCTCAGGAAGGTCAGAGAAAGTCGAATTTAATACTACCAGATTCCCCTTGACCAGATGAAAAGAATGAGTGGCCAATGAACCCAATTGGAAATATATTTCGTGCAGGGCAAGCAAAACATCGGGATGTAAAGAGAGAAAAAAGAGCGAGAAATAGCTCAAATGAAAGCGGACAGTTTATTTCAACAGGCGCCCCTTCTCTCAGGAAGGTCAGAGACAGTCGAATTTAATACTACCAGATTCCCCTTGACCGGATGACAAGAATGAGTGGTAAATGAACCCAATTGGACTTATATTTCGTGCAGGGCAAGCAAAACATCGGGATGTAAAGAGAGAAAAAAGAGCGATAAATAGCTCATTTTAAAAGGGTACTACATTTGAACATGCGCCCCTTCTCTCAGGAAGGTCAGAGACTGTCGAATTTAATACTACCAGATACCCCTTGACCAGATGAAACCAATGAGTGGTCAATGAACCCAATTTGACTCATATTTCGTGCAGGGCAAGCAAATAATCGGGAAGTAAAGAGAGAAAAAAGAGCGAGAAATAGCTCATTATAAAAGCGGACAGTATATTTCAACATGCGCCCCTTCTCTCAGGAAGGTCAGAGACTGTCGAATTTAATACTACCAGATTCCCCTTGACCAGATGAAAAGAATGAGTGGTCAATGAACCCAATTGGACTCATATTTCGTGCAGGGCATGCAGAAATTCGGGATGTAAAGAGAGAAAAAAGAGCGAGAAATAGCTCATTTTAAAAGGGTACTACTTTAAACATGCGCCCCTTCTCCCAGGAAAGTCAGAGACAGCTGAATTTAATACTACCAGATTCCCCTTGACCAGATGAAAAGAATGAGTGGTCAATGAACCCAATTGGACTCATATTTCGTGCAGGGCAAGCAAAATTTCGGGATGTAAAGAGAGAAAAAAGTGCGAGAAATAGCTCATTATAAAAGCGGACAGTGCATTTAAACATGCGCTCCTTCTCTCAGGAAGGTCAGAGACAGTCGAAATTAATACTACCAGATTCCCCTTGACCAGATGAAAAGAATGAGTGGTCAATGAACCCAATTGGACTTATATTTCGTGCAGGGCAAGCAAAACATCGGGATGTAAAGAGAGAAAAAAGAGCGAGAAATAGCTCAATATGAAAGCGGACAGTATATTTCAACATGCGCCCCTTCTCTCAGGAAGGTCAGAGACTGTCGAATTTAATATTACCAGATTCCCCTTGACCAGATGAAAAGAATGAGTGGTCAATGAACCCAATTGGACTCATATTTCGTGCAGGGCAAGCAAAACATCGGGATGTAAAGAGAGAAAAAAGAGCGAGAAATAGCTCATTTTAAAAAGGGTACTACTTTGAACATGCGCCCCTTCTCTCTGGAAGGTCAGACACAGTCAAATTTAATACTACCAGATTCCCCTTGACCAGATGAAAAGAATGAGTGGTCAATGAACCCAATAGGACTCATATTTCGTGCAGGGCAAGCAAAACATCGGGATGTAAAGAGAGAAAAAAGAACGAGAAATAGGTCATTTTAAAAGGGTACTACTTTGAACATGCGCCCCTTCTCCCAGGAAAGTCAGAGACAGCAGAATTTAATACTACCAGATTCCCCTTGACCAGATGAAAAGAATGAGTGGTCAATGAACCCAATTGGACTCATATTTCGTGCAGGGCAAGCAAAACATCGGGATGTAATGAGAGAAAAAGGAGCGAGAAATAGATCAATATGAAAGCGGACAGTACATTTAAACATGCGCCCCTTCTCTCAGGAAGGTCAGAGACAGTCGAATTTAATACTACCAGATTCCCCTTGACCAGATGAAAAGAATGAGTGGTCAATGAACCCAATTGGACTCATATTGCGTGCAGAGCAAGCAAAACATCGGGATGTAAAGAGAGAAAAAAGAGCGATAAATAGCTCATTTTAAAAGGGTACTACATTTGAACATGCGCCCCTTCTCTCAGGAAGGTCAGAGACTGTCGAATTTAATACTACCAGATACCCCTTGACCAGATGAAACCAATGAGTGGTCAATGAACCCAATTTGACTCATATTTCGTGCAGGGCAAGCAAATAATCGGGAAGTAAAGAGAGAAAAAAGAGCGAGAAATAGCTCATTATAAAAGCGGACAGTGCATTTAAACATCCGCTCCTTCTCCCAAGAAAGTCAGAGACAGTCAAATCACATTGAGGAGTACCTTCAACGTAAGGACCTGTACACCACACTCCTCATGACTGTAGTGGAACCCGGAGGGATTGTTTCTGCATTAGGGCACACATTCCAGGCTCCACCTCCTCAAAGAGAGCTTCCTTCCGCACGGCTCTTGCGCCACGCCTTCCTACTGGCAGAGGCCAACAATGTGAGCGATTACCAGAGCCAGATCCTCTTCACATTTGGCACTGTGCTGAAAATGGATTCCACCAAGAAGTATGTAAATCAAAACATAATGCCATACTCTATTATGCAAAACATATTGCAGTATCGTTATATTTTTATTCAATTTTTCAATTGAAGAAATCTCATTTCACTCTTTTTGTGGGTGGTGAAAAAGCTGTCTGGGCAGGGTGAAGGCTCGGCTGAGTGGTTCACCAGCATCGGCAACGAGTACGCCCAAATAGTTTCCTTTGTGCTGATCTGTGAGGAGTCCACTGAGAAGCTGAAACCCATGTGCCATGGAGTCTTGGAAAGGTTCCGGCTGGCCAATCAGCCTGTCCCCAAAGTCCTGTACTTGGACCGTGGGTGTTGCCGTGCTCAGGGCCAAACAGCAGTGGAGGCTTTGTTCCTGTCGTGGGTGGACAATGGGATGGTTGTTCGGCTGGACATCTTCCACTGGAGCCACGTTTGACACAACCATACGCACAGAGTCTCACTCAAAGTATGCTGCGTTCAAGTCCGCACTAGCCGGGGCAGTGATAGCCTGTAACTAGACTCTAGAGCTGCACATCTCGGCCGTCAGAGCCAAGGGCCCGGCCTCGCGAAAGATGGTTTCTGACGAGGAACTGGTCTGCCTCTACATTTCCAGCTCAGACATCATGTGCGGAGGGTCACACTCGGAGCGCAGGAGACATTTCAGCTTACCCACCTGGCAATTGAGGAGCTGAAAGGTCCCGCTGGACTGGACGAGAGTGGCGTGAGTCTCTTTAAAACACCGGGCATGAAAGACCACATACAAAGACGATAATGCCAGCCAATCAGGCAAACCTTGAGAACGCTGGTCAACCTACTCAGGCTAGTAGCACGTGGCACAGTACTTAGGCGAGAGCCACCCAGTACACACGTAAGAGGAAGGATGTGCACTTGGAAGTAGGAGATGAACTGTTAGGTGTTGTCAATCATCCTGTAAAGTTGACGTCTTCATCAAAGGGTCTGGACAACAGGGTGTTTGACAGCTACGAACACTTCACCTCTGTCGTTGACAAGTTGGAGGAATGACCTGTAATGAATATGTAGATGTATCTATTTATACTGTAAATGAATGTAAATTATTTTTTATCATATTTAATTATTATACATAAAGGCTGTAAATTTGGTGTGGTTGCATCATTGTACATATTGTAAATAGTAATTTGTCATGACATTTCCTTCTTAACCATGTTCAGTGACACTTTTCTACACTGTAGTGCTGTTTGTTTTTTTTTGCGTGTTCCTCACTTCATGCACTTTGTTTAAAAAACCACCTTTAAACAACCATGGTAAAATCCTAGCGCTTGAGGGGCATGTGTCCCTAAGAAAAGCAGTGGGATCCATAATGCGTGAAGGCCAGACAAAAACAAGGAAATCAGGGCAGTGTATGTTTAAGTAAAACAAGTGAATGTGTCCTATTCGAAATTAAGGAAATTCCGAAATTACTATAGCTATACTTTAAACTTTAGCTTCCCATGACTCCCTGCAGCATATTACAATATGAACATAGAACATAGGTTATACAAAGACAAAGTTGAACCAGATAGTGGACTGCACAAATTCATTATGTGACACAAATACAACCAAATATCTGATTAGTTTGAGCACGCCTCTTTATCCCAGCGTGCAAAGGCTTGAAAATAGCATCTCGACAAAAACACATGGGAGTATGACTCGAGTTAAAACAGTTATGTAAATTAAAAAAATGTTTATTTTAGTATTTGGTTTCCACCACTACAATACATTAGAAACACACGCTGGCTAGTAGTATTGTCAGCAACAAGCAATGCAACGAAACTGCATTGCATGCACCTAGAAACAACAGAATAACAACCCCTTAAGAGCTTACTACGGTATATAATCATTCGATGGCTCCATTTTTACTTGACACAATTGCTTCCCCGAGGGGAGTGCACCGTTCCTGGAGGTACTGCAATACCAGGTCGATGCGTGGAGTGGACGGAGCAAGCCCCTATTCCATCTCCCAGTTCCAAAAATCAATTTAATATATGGTCCCCGGGTAGGGGACGTATCAGATATTAAACTGATAAGAACAGATTTTTTTACAAGTTTATTTGCATATTCAATCCATACACACATCACTGCACCAAACCTGAGCAACAAAGCATGAAAAGAAACAAAAAAATCAAAGCACACAACAGAAGACAAATCCAAACAACACCAGGATAAAGCCCACAGGCACACATACTTAAATAGTCAAACAAACCACACACATCCGAATACTGTGTTTAGGACACATCAAGCAACAAACAATACAACCGGACAAACCCCGTCCCTACTATAGTAGGCCCATACCCCCATTCCAGCGCTCCAACGCAGCATGGTACCCCCATCTCACTATGTCCCTCCTGCACCTCCCCCTCAGGTTACCTTCCACTCTCCTCACCACGCCTTCCACCCCCCAATCCACAGCCCGGCTTACCAGGGACAACCTTGCTTCCCATAGACCCTGTTTGAGGAGGCTGATGGTCAGCCAGAGCAGAAACAATCCCCTCTTCCCCCCTGCCACCCCTCCCACCCCCCGTTCAACCCTGGCCCAAGTTAATAGGAACCCCTCCTCCGCTCTGCCCAGCAACCCTGACGCCCTTGCCCACACCACCCCGGCGAAGGGGCAGTCCCACATGGCATGTCGGATTGATTCCTCCCCAGTGCAACCTGGCCTAGGGCAGGTGGGTGACCGTGCAAGGCCGTGCCGGTGCATGATTGCACGCACCGGCAACCTACCGTGCAGGACAAGCCAGTTCAGGTCCTTAAGTCTGTTGTCCAGCCCGGGCCTGTGCACCGACAACCAGACTGCGGCGGGAACGCCGACCACAGCTGGTGCCGCCACATCCCGCCTCACCTCCGAGTAGAGCCCCCGTGGGTCCAGCCCAACCCCCGGTTCCCTGGCTACCGGATGAGCCCGGAGCCACCGCGCCGCATGGCTATAGTGCCACGGCAGTTGCTCCGCCCGGGGCCCCAAGTTCGACCAGGCCATCAGGTGCCGTGCCTGGTACGCAAAGAACAGCCGCAGGAAGTGGCCAGAAGGATGTTCCACCGGCACTGCTAACTGACGGAACAAAAAGGAAACAAACACGCAGTCCAACTTGAGCGGGAGGTGAGGCACGTCTCTCCCTCCGTCGCAGATTGGAGCCAGCATACGGGCCCTCGCCACGTACTCATATCTGCCCCCCCACATGAAGCCGAACACGAGGCGGGTTAACGGCCTCCGCATGCTGGCTGGCAACGGGAAAGTGTACGCCAGGTACAAGAGAGACGGCAACACGTCTGCTTTCAGGACCAGCACCTTCCCAATGAAGGTCAGTGACCTGGCCTTCCAGAGCGTGAGCTTCTTTTGGACTGCTTCCAAGCGCCTGGTCCAGTTGGCCGTGGCGCTATTGGCTGACTCAAAGTCGACCCCGAGAATCCTCAGTGGCCCTTCACAAAGAGACAGACCCCCTGGTACATCCGTCCTGTCTTTCCACCGCCCAAAGAACTTGACCGAGGACTTGGCCAGATTGAGCTCTGCCCCCGCCGCTCGGCCAAAGTCCTGGAAGATCTCCAAGGACCGGATCAGGCAGGCGTCGCTGTCCAGCAGCAGAGTGGTGTCGTCCGCATACTGGGACAGCTTGACCCTCAGGCCCCCACTGCCTGGTACCAGTAGCCCCTTAACGCCCGCGTCAGCCCGAATGGCCGCCGCCAGAGGCTCCATGTAAAGGACGTAGAGCAGGGATGAAAGCGGACACCCCTGCCTTACCCCTGCGTGCAACCCAAAAACTCCCCCAGGTGCCCATTAACTGAAACAGTGCTCCCTACAGCAGTGTACAAGGTACGTACCCACCCCACAAACACTTGGCTGAAGCCAAGCCTCCCTAGCACTCTAAACAGAAAGCCCCGGTGAACCCTATCAAACGCCTTGGACTGATCGAGACCCACCACCATCAGCGGCAACCCTCGATCTTCCACCCAAGCAATTGCATCCCTAACCAGCTGGAGGTTCCACCTTGTGGACCGTCCAGCCACACCACATGTCTGGTCCACATGGACGACATGAGGGAGTGCCGTGCGCAGACGGTCAGCCAGGACTTTAGCAAGAAGCTTGTAGTCCACACACAGCATGGTCAAAGGCCGCCAGTTCGTGAGGTCGGTGGCGTCCCCTTTCTTATAAAGAAGGGAAAGCACCCCCACGGCCATTGTCCCTCCCAGAGTGCCGCGACGGAGGACCTCGGACAGCACCTCTAACAGCACCGGCCCGAGAACCAGCCAGAACGTCAAATAAAACTCTGCCGGCAGCCCATCAATGCCTGGAGCCTTCCTTTTGGGCATCCTCCGCAGTGCACTCTCCAACTCCACGAGGGTGAGCGGGCCTCCCATTGCAGTAGCAATGTCAGGGGGGGCCCGCTGCGTCAGGCAATCCAGGAAGACCTCCCCTCTCTCTGTGTCTACCCCCTTATCCTGGAAGAATGTGCGAAAATGGTCGGTAGTTACACCCAACATTCCCGCAACATCCCTCCGGATCCTAGCCCCCTGGTCCCTAACTCCCGTTAGCACTTGCCTTGCCTTCCCAGCCTTGACAGAGCTGAAGAAAGCGGCAGAGCAGGTCTCGTTGCTCTCCAAGAACTCCCTACGTGACTGCAACAAGTGCTCACGGGCCCTTTCCTCAAAGACCACCCTCAGCTCTGCCTTGAGGGAGTCGCAAGCCCGCTTGTCTACAGTGCCGCCAAAGTTCGCAGTGGCGTACTCGAGCTCGAGCAGACGCTGGAGACGGATCACCTCCCTCCCCGCCCTCCATGCCCGCTTCTTGCAATGACTCATAACGTACCGCCGGACCCTCTCCTTGGCCACCTCCCACCACTCCAGTACCCCGACACACAACGGCCTGAGCCCCTCAAGACCCCGGAAGAAGGGAACAAACCCTCTTCTGAACTCGTCCTCCTGGAGGACTCTGGAGTTTAACCTCCAGTACCCGGGGCCGAAAACCGGTAGGCCGGACCGAACCCGAAAAAGGACCCCATCGTGGTCCGAGAAGACAGCCGGGAACACCCGCCCAAACAACAGACCCAAGGACCTAGAAAAGAAGACGTAGTCTAGTCTCCTGGACACCCCCCTGGAATTATGCCATGTGGGACCGTCTATGCGAGGCGTAACTGCCCTTCCCCCATCCACCAGGCCGTGGGCCGACATGAGGCCGGTGATGACCCCGGCACTGGCATCCCCACCAGCGCCAAGGTCCACATTGAGGTCGCCCCCCACGACAAGCTGCCTGTTAGTGACTAAGAACGGGGCCAAGCTTTCCATGAAACCCTGCCTCTCCGCTGACCCCTGAGGTGCGTATAGCGCGATGACCCTCAATCTGTACCGCCCGACTGTTATGTCCGCCCCTAGCGCCCTCCCCTGCTCCACTACAAACGAACTCTCCACCCTCGCCCCCGAGTGCCCCAGAAGAATCCCTACCCCAGATGAGTGCACCCCTCCCACACTCCACACAGAATCCCCCTTCCCCCACTCCCTCCTGAACCTCCTTACATCCCCACCATCCTTTAAGTGAACCTCCTGCAACAAAACAATAGTACAGTTCAGTGAGGCAAGAAAATCAAACACCGCTCTTCTCTTTACCGCGTTCCTTAGCCCTCTAACATTAATTGTGGACACGGTCAACATAACAATGCAACAGAAAAAAGAGAGAACCCCCATTACCCACTAAACCACAATCCGGCCATCCCCTCACCTTCAGTCCATTAAGAGGTCCACCACCTCCACCTCGAACTCCGACTCCCCCCAGGAAAACGGCACTGGGTTTGGCTCGCCTGAGGGGGCCAGAGGTCCATTGTGCCCGTCCACCTCGAGTGGGTCGTAGAGGCCTGGTGAGTGGTCCATATCTGGGGAAGGAACCCCTGCCCGCGGCCCCTCCTCCCCACCACCCACAGCTAAGCCTCCCGCTCCATCCCCCACGTCCCGGACCCCCACAACCGCCACCCCCCGGTCCCCTCCGTCCCCCACAGGACCATCCCCAGTAGCGGCCGCCGCGGCAGTCGCCCCCTTGACCCTTTTTGCCGTTCCCTTCCCAGGTGACAGCTCCCTCTCGGTGGGCCCCCCACAAACCTCCACGGAGGAACTCCCCTTGTCCCTCCTCTTCTTCCTCCTTGTCGGCGAGGATGAGGGAGACATGCTCAGGCTCGCCAGAGACAGTGGCCCCGCGGGGTCGACAGGCACCTCCACCCCCAGGAGATCGGAAGGCATCTCATCCAGGACCAACTGCTGGTGGGCTGGCTCCAGCACTGCCACCATGCCGGTTCCAGCCGCCTCTTCCAGGATCTGCTGGACAACCTCATCAATGGGCCTCAGTCCGTCGGCCTCAGGACGCTCCACCTCTGGAGCAGGTCTTCCGCCCCCTCTCACTGCTTGGGCATAGGTGTTCCGTCCTCCGGCGCAGTCCTTCAGGAGGTGCCCTGTCGCTCCACACCTGTGGCACTTTTTGGGGACCGCGCAGTCCTTGGACTCGTGCCCCTCCTGCCCACAGGACCTGCACCGGGCCCCCCCACAGGCCGCCTCGGTGTGCCCAGAGAGCCTGCAGCGTCGGCAGAAAGGAGGCTGCCTGGCGTAGTACAGGTAGCCCCGGTCAGCTCCCAAGCTGAAGAGGCCCGGGGATGCTTCAGCCCGTCCACGCCGTCGGGGTCCTGGTGCAGCAGCACCTGGAATTGTCGCCGCCCAGTCCAGAACCCCAACGGGTCCTTGACATACCTGGCTCCTGTGACGACCTCCCCGAACTTGCAAAGGTAGGCTGCCAGGGCGAGGTCTGTGACGTACGGGTTGAAAGTGTGGACCGTCACCACCCGGAAGTTCGGTCGGTTCAGGCTGATGGTCACGAACCCAGCCAGGGGCCCCACCGTTGCCCCTTCTTTGCACCGCTCCACTACCTCCTGGAACTTGGCCGCTGTCTGCAGGGTGACGTCGTACGCCCTCTCCTGCGGGTTCCACTGCAAGCAGTAGACGTCACTGACGGTCAGCTTCAGCTGGCCCATGAGAAGCACCCTGGCGAAGACATCTCTTGGCATCACTTCCTTCTCCGCCGACTTCCATTGGAACCTAAGTGTGTTCCTCAGTCCGGCCTTGCCTGCCGACTGTGCACACGTTGAGGCCATCTCCGCAAGGAGAATGGCCTTTGCTCTTTGTACCCCTTCTCAGCCGCTCTTAAAAGAACAGGTGTGCTTGATCTTAGCCAAAAGGCCGAGAAGCGATACCCACAATGTTTCCGAAAAATGGTAGTCATCCCAGGATCCGTCAAACTCACTCATGGTCGTACTATGACAGAGCTACGTTCACAAAACATGGCAAAGGACGTATTTATAAAAAGAGCGGTGAAGCGAGATTGGATCATTTAAATGAAAACAAACTGCAAAATACATTTCAAATAGTAGGCCATTCCACGCGTATCCTCTTGGTCACGTGGTAAAACATTCCACCTATTAATGATGTCCACTTTGACAACCCTATATAAAGGGACTTTGTTCCGAAGTAAAGAGCAATTGAATGTACGGGGATATTTTTTAAATGTACCGAATACCGATCAGTGCTACCACAATAGGTTAATGCTAGCCTTACACAAGTAATGTATCCTGAACAAATCAGCTCTCAGATTAGTAAAAAATAATGGAGCTCGTTCGCCATCTAGTGGACGATCAATATTTGAATCAGGGACGCAATGTAATGCATTTCAACAAATATACTATATTATATAAAAAGAAAAAAACATGACTGCCAATTTCAATAACGTATCCATTGTTAAAAAGCATGCATTGAACAGCAAACAGCAACATGGCTGTGCTGTGCCAATATCAATAACGTATCCATGGATAAATAGCATGCATTCAACAGCAAACTGCAATTTACTCAGCAAAAAGAAGCAGGCCCATCACTTTGAAGATCTCCAACGATGCAAAGAGTTTCTTCGGAGAAGAAGCTTGTTGGAAAACTATCGGCGTCTAGTAAAATTTTCTTCACAGGAAAAGACCAGCTGTCGACTCAAAATTTTTCCCCAAAGACGTCCATTCGACATCAGAAGACCCTTAAAATATTAAAACGACAGTCAGAACAAGCAAGCCTCAAGCGAAGTTTATTTCACAATGTTGTCCAAAGTTTCCGTGCGTCGTAAACATTTTCACACGAATAGGCAGGTGTGATAGCAACTTCACAAAAATTGCTAAGAAACACTCCCAACTGACGGTGTATCATAGCTTTTTCATTTAGGAAGCCGGCTTGAAAACAACTCCTGTTAAATAATATCCCGAGGGGGAGAACTTGTGCCACCACGTCTTGAAGATAAAACAAAACAACTGGCTAGAGTCTTCGCAGCACAAGACAATTCAATTGATCCTGACCTGCGCAGTGGGGGTCAAGGAAAGTCAACTTTGCAAATCATTTTTAAATAAAAATAGGCAAAAACATAACGTGATCTTATCTCGATATAACGAAAAAATTATTAAGACAGCAATGCGCCACCGTGGATTTTATATAGCTATAGGCTATATAATCTCTATATAAAATCTCTATATATAAAGAAATAAACATGTGGTTACGTAACTTTAGGCAAGAGTAAGATTGATAGGTTAATATAAAATATTTAGAAAATAAAAGTGTGACGACCACCTACTGCACAAGGAATCATGGTTGGTTGCATACACATAAAAATAAAGATTTGATTTATTCTTCAATGGCATTACTCTGACTATACAGCCCAGACATTCTGGATGTATTATACCTTAAGACCAGCTAGGCCAACCAACAACAAGTAATACAAGACAGGTTGGCTGCTACAGTGCAGGTGAAAGTGTAAACGTGATACATATCAACATCAAACGGTTCTCCAAAATTGCAATTCATATTTACATGAATCTATACATGTGGTTTGTAGTGACACCACACATACTTCAGTGCCTGGGCGTGCAGTCCCTCATTGAGTGTCCTAAGCCTTCTGTTTCTGGGACTGGCTGCATAAAACACCGCAAGTGAACATTTCCCTTTTAATGGCTCTTAAAATAAGCGTTATCTTTAAAGCCGCTATATACAACCTTTTTGTATTAACAAATTATTAATACCTTTCTACTGTTTGCACATTGTAATGTCAATGGGAGAATGAAAAAATTGCTCTTCAGTAAAGTCCTCTTAAAGTCTCAATATTAACATATCACTCATATCGTCAACCACCGGTCACGATCTCCGAAAATGTGTTGATGAATTAATTGCTTTGTGGCACACGGAAGTGCGTCACTAAATCAGGAATAGAGAGCCTAAGTCCTCCCTTTCCGGTTGAACACCATGGGACCTTATTTCAGAAAAAATATGTAAGGTAGTTAATGGTGAGATAATTTATCTTTTGATCTGGAATGAATTGTGCCATGAAGTACACATACGTTTGTCAATTTAAAGGAGTTTTTGCACGTAAAACTACCTGAAGAGGTAAAAAAAAAAAATACATATGACATTGACAGGGGTGTAGCACAAAATGATGGGCCCTATACACAAGTCTTATCAGTGGGACCCTTTCCTCTCCCCATTTTTTTTAACACAAATAATTTAGACTATACTGTGCACATTAAACTGTAGTGGTAATCAGGGTAGTGACTAATGAACTGTTCATACCACAATAGACCTATTTCACTATTACTTGGTTGAGGATTTAATCAGGTGGCTGAATTGTAGCGGTTTTACAGCATCTAAATCAGAGTCCAAAAAACGTCTTGTTTCTTGGTAAATACCCTTAACGCATTAGTAAGTTAGCAAACGTTAACTAGCTAGATAATGCTAATAGCTAATAACTAGCTAGCTAATGCTAACAGCTAATAACTAGCTAGCTAATGCTAATGGATAATAACTAGCTAGCTAATGCTAATAGCGAGTCACTGTCGTGTTTTTTTTTGGATGGCTTGTATATACTGACTTCTGGACTGTAACACTTTTCTTATTTGTTTATATGAAATTTAAAGAAAAAAAGCGATCATGAAAGTAAAATTCAATCAGAGTGAAGGATCTTCAGTCAAGTGGTCTTGTCTCTGTGCATCATTGATCCTAACAAGGAGACCAGCTATCCCCATGGACAGGATAGTATAGCTCCCCCAAGGGAAGGGGGAAAGCAAATATTTCAGGGATACCTGATTCATTTTCTTATAGTTGTATAGTTGAGTTCTTGACTAAAAGAACTATCGGAATTAGAGGATCAAGTGGTTTTTCAGGGGATGAAGGGGATTTGACATTGGTGGATCTACCAGTGGCAGAGAGACCTCTTAGAAGGGGCTATAACTTGTTCAAGTCAGGTCACAGAAATGAGATGCAACTAAATGAAGTGGATGGGGTGGTGCATGTTAGGGCCAGGGTCCTTGCCTCCTAAAAGGATCGCACATACAGTATATGTCTGGGCTGGTCCTACATAATTCAGGCACCATTGTTAACGCCAACTGTACTTGTGTTGCTGGGGAATGTGGGAAGTGTAGCCATGTCGCTGTCTTGTTTGAATTGTTGGACAATCGCTGCACCCTGAAAAGTGTACCTTCAAGCTGCACTTCATGGAAACAGAGCTGTCACCAACCCTCCAGAAAGTCTAAGAAAAACACAAGACCTGTTAGAATTGGTAAGCAATTAAAGGCCTGTGTCCACACGTGTGTGCCACAGAACTCCGTTCACCATTATTAGACCACATGGAAAATACATATTTAAATAGCATAATAAGTCATTGCAATCCACATGAGGCGTTAAAGACAAAGCGTAGCTACTGTACGTTGTGTTAGAAATAAGGACATTTCATTTTCTATTACCGTAGGAGAGTGAAAAGTACAAAAGCACACATATGGCCACACAGTGTTGAAGAAAAGGGCACTAGAAGGGTACAACACATACAAATCCTGCAGGAACCCAAAACCTAATATGCGAAAAACTGCACCATGGCACTGGACTACTCCATGTAAGATCGCAGTTGCAACTTTTTAGTTTGTACTTTTTATTAAGGGGTATATACTTTTTATTAAGGGGTATATACATGTATGGATACAGGTTTATAGCTTTTATATTAACATTACTCTGTTAGATCTTAAACTCTAGCACTGACACTGCCAGCGAAGGTGAGGAAGAGACTCAGGGTGCTGAAGTTAAGCGGTCCCCAGAAGAGACTGTATCTCAGAAGTTGCAGCTCGGGGAAATCCTTTAAATATAACTTCCAGTCGTAATTTTGACTAATTTAACTAATCGTGATTTTCAAGATTTCAAACAAATTAAATGAGAACATTTGTACTGTATTTATCGGTTACTAGGGAGCAAAGGGAAAGCATACAAAGAGAGACCATCGCCAGGCAGGTAACAGGCACTGGTTTCAGGAGAAGAAGGTCAGAATAACAGAGAGCATAGCCAAGAAGTGTGTTGGGATAGAAAAGAGCTCATGTCTTATCAGTGGCATCATATACAGTATGTGCAAACCTCGAGCCTGTTGTCATCGTGCCATCCATACAGTATGGTTTGGAGCATCAGGCTGAGGCAGTGCAAAAATACATACAGCAGAAACAGCTAGAAGGGTCTTGTGTAGCAGTATATAAGTCTATAATCACCTCAAAACCCATCTGTTTAAACAAGCGCGTGAGTGCACCAAAAGACAATGGTTACATGGTTAAAATACTGCAGTTTATTGTTTCTCTTGTACAGTGGGATTTATGCGTCTATGAAAACTGTAAGTTGCTTCCTGTTTCCTTACAATTGTATTTTGGTCATTTAAGTGTTAAAGAGAATACAGACATGTGTAAGATGCTAACATTGTGAATTGTTTCCATTGTACCAGAGCTGTATATTGAGAACATTAGGTGTGTTATTCCTGTGCATTTCAATGTGTAGCCTTTTGTGTTTAGGAATGATTGACTTACCCTTTCTACTGGCACCCACGTGCCTTACACAGTTCATGCTCTTCGTGTTTATGCTACATATTATGGTATGTTTGTATTTGGTCCACTCAGTATACTTTGATTTATGTTTGTATTCTGTTCATAATTACAGAAACCACAAGTTTGACAAATAAAGAAATAATTGAATTGCAAATAAACCCTGGCCGTTGGAATCCCTCTTATTAGCAAGACACCGGAGTTCTAATAGGACTCTCTACAGTGATCTGAACTTTCCAAACCCCACAAGTTTACTATTTTTCAGGTATGGTGTCTTTAAAATAAAACCATCCGCACTACTACCAGATTCAAATGCAGATGGCTGTCAGTAATAGAAAGTGGTGTGACTATGTAATATTCACTAACCCTCTCGAGGACGTGACAGTTGTTCGTGTCAAGTTCAATGCAGCTTTTTGGGGACAGTTGAAAGAAAAGCTATTACGTTTCCAAAGGGACTACATTGTTCCTGCGCTTGTTGCCCAAGGATTTTAAATTGATTGCTTATGTAGGTTTATGTTGAATTATGAAACTGAATAACATTAGAAATCAGTTTTAATTTACATCAAAGTACTATACATTAATAGTTTTTCAATAATCTCAATTACATTTCACATATTATTCTAAGCATTTTTTTTGTCAATTTACATTCAGATATATAAAAGAGAAACTATTTATTGATTCTTGGCAAACCAGACATGACCGTGGCTGGTGTTAAATGTCTGTATGTACATTTGATGTATTGCTACTCAACTAATGGAGGCCAGAATAACACTAAAAGAGTGCACTGCTTAGGAAATCTGATTAATGTGTTTCCAGTAGGTGACTGGGACCTTTCTTCCAAGAATATGCCACTGTTTAATCCTGCCTATCAACCTCTCAACAAGTATACGAACCCTGGCTATGGCCACTGACTCAACCATGTCCATTTTACCCTTTGGATTAAGAAAATGAGGGGTTACGAGGAGGATTTTTCACTTTGCCAGCGCCTCCGTGGCAGGGAATCCACGATCTGACATGATGGCATCATTTGGCTGTAGTTTTTCTAACAGGCCACTTTCAGAAACAACTTGTCTGGGGAGCTACCTTCCAAAAGATCTGACGCAAAAGTGGGGATAACGTTAGGACAAATGCCAATGAGGCCCTTCATTGTGTTGCATGTGGCTGCTTGAGCTTCAAAGTCTCAGGGTTTTTCTACAGCTAGTTCAGTACAGTCAATGACTGACATCTTTGTATTGCGTTTTAAAATCTGAGGGCTTTGTCTGCGCACCTTTCCCTTGGACATCCAAATATTAACACCACGAAGAACTGAGTGCATAAAATTCACCCAGTTTACCAAATTTCTTGTGACCTCAGCATTACTAATACCAAACCCCTCGCAAATGTCCTGATCAGCTGAACCTTGTTTCAGTTTTGGTAAGTATCACTAACAATTCCTTTAGGTTTATAACATCGTTTAGACACTCAGTTTTGGTCGAGGAAGTCAGGATGCTGTTCAGCAGCCGCTGAAGATCATCAGTGGTCTGCACCTGTGTGGAGGGATAGTGGTGCACAGCAACCTAAAAGGGGCAAAAACAGCCTGCTAATGTTTAGGGACCGGGGCCGATTCTAGCCTGTCATAGTTGGGTGGGCTGATATATATTATGTGGGCAATATAGCAAATTATCAGCTCAATAGACATCCTAGTAGACGGAGAAGCGGACTAGTAGCTCAATACCTCAATGTGATTTGTTTTTGTCTTTTTACTCAGTAAATGTCTGTTTATTATTGTCTGTTTTATGTGGTTACTGCTGGCTGTAAACCAAATTGCCCTTTGGGGATAATAAAGACTACTTGAACTTGAGCTAGAAGATTACCTGTTCAAATCCTGGGCCAGAAAGAACAAATCTTTTTTTTTTTTATACAAATGGACATAATCTTTACTTGTGTATATATAAGCAGCTAGTGCCACTGCATCTGCAGACAGTATTTCAGAAAACAGCCAGTCAATTTAGCGAGCCCTTAAGTTTGTTAGTTTAAATAATTCTGTGCTTATAAGACAATCTTAAGCAAGTTTCCAGTCAGAAGTCACCCGCCGCCATCCAACAGTGGTTACAGAATTGCGTCCCCACCAATGTCTTTAACCTATGCCCCTGGTCCTGAATATATGTATGCCGTGGTGTTGTGTGTATCTCACATATAACTCTGTCGTTCTTGATGAACCCTCTCCTCCCGTGTTAACATCAGTTTCCACGGTGCTGACGTCAGTTTCCACAGTGCTGAAATGTGAAGCTGGGTTGCAGTTCAAACCTGAACGTCTAACCTAAACATTAAACCAAAAACAGATGCTTGAGCTTCAGTGAAAAGAAAAAGTCAACTAAACTAACAACATTACATTATATTATAAAGGCCTATTAAATTACATACTAGCGGTGACATATATCACGTTTGAAAAAAACAAAACATAAATAAAAAATAGGCATTGACAGAAAACACGTGTGACTGTGTGGTGTGATTCAGACACACTACAATTTACAGCTAAAAGAGGCAAAGATGGGAAGAGGATGACAAACCAAAATAAAAGCAGGCATTGACATTGCTGAAAGGGAATAATATCAAAAATGCAAAGAAATGCTTTTGAAACTCCTAACCTAAACCCATTTCGCATAGGAACAGAGACCTCTAACAGTCACCAACATATTGACGTGTAATTTTGAGGTTTTTTTCACATATAATCAGGGGAGAGCGCGAACGCAGTCCCCCACTACCAGAAATTATGCAATCGAGATTCCCACAATTTGGGAATTCGCATAGGTCAGCACAACCGAAGTGCAATGGTTGAGCCTCGCCATGGGTGAACCGCCTTCTTGATCACGGTATCTCCCTTGCCAGGTAAGTATGAGTTATACATGTCGGAGAACGGGGTGTCATTCTCGCAAATGCTGCTCAGGTCTACGGTGAACGTCGTATTATGGATCCCACTGCTTTTCTTGGAAATACGTGCCACTGAAGTGCTAGGATTGATCAGAAAGCCATGCCTCCACGAGTGTGGATTGACAGGCAGTGAAGCTTTTCATAGGTTATCTGAAGTTTTTCAAACAACAGTAAGGTTAAGATTAGGGATAGAAATAAAAAGCAGTAAAGTTAAGATTAAAGGAGTGAATGACATCTGGATCCTCCGTGCAGTCAGCACTTGCTGGACTGAAGAACTCTTTAAGATTCAGGTGGAACGACCGGACGAGTGCCATGCCGGATCGTTTGACCTTTGGACGGAGTGTTTTGCTGGGACCTCTGGGTCTCAACGCGGATGACATCTTGTGTCTGCAGCAGATCAATACGGACAAAACTTATGATGTGAGTTTCCATTCCATCAAGAAACTTGAGGAAGTGAAAGGGCTCTGTCAAGCGCATGCGAACGTACAGCCGCTTAGCGGTTTAGATACGATTAATCTTTGCCGATGGAATCAACGAGTAGTGACGGTGCATATGTACAATCCCTGGGTCTCAGAGGAGACGCTCAGAGTTTTCCTTGGCCGGCATGTGACGGTTTTGCCTGGCCATCGCGACATAAAAGATGCGCTGGGGTTATGGACAGGTAAGAGACAGTTCAGAGTGCTGCTTAGGGATGACAGCAGTGGATATGATGGGTTTTTACACCCGCCAGGATCGATCTCTATAGGAGCAGACAGAGGCTACCTAATTTACACGGGGCAGCCTCTGTATTGCAGAAAATGCCAGGTTTACGGCATCCCTACGGCATCTTGCAGATACCTGCGCGCACGTGCGCTGCCGTAATTGTAGTTTGGTTGGGCACATATAGCGAAAGACTGTACGGCTCAGAAAAAGTGTAGCCTTCGTGGCTCAGAAAGTCATTTGTTTAAACGTTGTCCGAAGGCGATCTCGACATACGCGACGGTGGTGAAGAGCAGTAACAAAGAGGATGGGTTACCTGTGCGGGATATAAGAGAGGCGGTTGAGGAAATTGTAAGAGGATTGGGGACGGACACGGCGGGGGAGGGGACGTCCACAACAGAACCCGACGATCCTAAACTTTGGAGTAGCTGTGAGGGGCGAGCCGGGGATCAATCAGACGAGGAGGAGTGGTCAATGGTTTTTGGCAAAAAGGTTGCGGTGAAGAGGAAACGTGTCTCATGCCCCGCTTCTCCACGGAAACAAGCCGAGTCCCCACACGGACTACTGTTGGTGGAGGATAGTGGGTTTTTTTCTCTGCTAGCTGGACAAGCGGAAGACAAGGAAAGTGAGGTTTCGGACAGCATGAGGGAGGTTGAGTCCTCCCTGCCTGGAACAGGGTTTAATAGCGGACTTCCTCCTAGCGGTGTTCCTGCAATGCTCCACGTTGACTTCCCTATCCTCACTCCGGCTTCCTTGAATAGTCCTGTTAGTATGGAAGATCCCGTTTTCCCCGAAAGGGAGCAGAATGAGGACTTGTATGCATGAGTTTCAGTAATTTGAGGAAACCATATGTCTTGACGGCGGCTTCAATGTTTGGGATGATTACCATGTTGCCGGTTTCCATGTGGATTCGATGTGGGGGTTCCTTTCCCTGTGTGGAGTGTTGGATAGGAGTTAACCCCCTTCTTGTAAAATTTTCCAAATGTTACTGTTTAGCACTATTAGTTTGAATGTAAGGGGTCTTAGGAATGGTTTGAAGAGAGCAACGGCGTACTCACACCTCGATACTATCCGTTTTCATGTGTGTCTGCTTCAAGAGGTTCACCTGAAAGATGAGAATGATGTTTTACGATTTACTAGAGAATGGGTTAAAGGGGACTCGAGTTGGAGCATTGGTGGGGTACACTCAACGGGAGTTGGTATATTATGTGGGAGCAAAGAGGTGCTAATTGTGGGTAGTTTCGCTGTGGTACAAGGGAGGGTTTTGATTACGGACATAGATTGGAAGGGGAAGTTGTTTAGAATTATAAACGTGTATGCCCATACAGAACTTGCTTCTAGGGGAGAGTTGTTTGATAAACTCGACACCGTTTTTATGACAAATCGCATCATTATTATGGGGGGAGATTTTAATGTTTCTCTGGATAACGGAGCGGCTAAAGTCCAAACTCTGATGGCTAGCTACATGTTAAAAGATGCGTATCGAACGACATACTCGAAGGACCCTGGCTTCACGTGGGGCAATAGCAGAGGGGCCAGAAGCCGTATAGATTATGTATTGGTTCCAAAGGATGTCGAAGTAGGGTCGGTGTCTCTCTCACCGGTCTTTTATTCGGATCACAATTTACTAGCGGAGGAAGTTAAATTAAATAACGTAGATTACGGTAAAGGTTATTGGAAAATAAACAATAGCATACTGAAAGACAAAGGGTTTTGTACCAACTTTAGGTCTTTTTTCGAGAAGTGTGTAGAAATGAAAATGTTTTCCTCTACAGTCTTAGACTGGTGGGAGGGTACTAAGATTAGATTTCGAACATATATCCAACTATATTGTAAAAAAAAGTCTCGGGACCAGTATAAGGACAACTACGTCTTACAGGGAAAGATAGAACAATTATACACTATGCAAAACGTAAATGGGGGTGGGTTTGACAAGGAAACCCTCCTGCACTTGCAGACACAACAGAAGGCCATGTTTGAAGAGAAGGCCATATGATTTACGTTTACGAGCCAAAAGGAGAAATGGGCGGAGGATGAAAAGTCATCATCATCATCATCATCGTCATCCGCTTTGTCCGGGGTCGGGTCGCGGAGGTAGCAGTTCAAGCAGGGCATCCCAAACTTCCCTTTCCCGGGCCACATTAACCAGCTCTGACTGGGGGATTCCAAGGCGTTCCCAGGCCAGTGTGGAGATATAATCCCTCCACCTGGTCCTAGGTCTGCCCCGCGTCTCCGCCCAGCTGGACGTGCCTGGAACACCTCCCTAGGGAGGCGGCCAGGTGACATCCTTACTAGATGCCCGAACCACCTCAACTGGCTCCTTTCTACGCAAAGAAGCAGCGGCCCTACTCCGAGTCCCTCACGAATGGCTGAACTTCTCACCCTATCCCTAAGGGAGATGCCAGCCACCCTTCGGAGGAAACTCATTTCCGCCGCTTGTATCCGCGATCTCGTTCTTTCGGTCATGACACACCCTTCATGACCATAGGTGAGTAGGAACGAAGATAGACCGGTAGATTGAGAGCTTTGCCTTCTGGCTCAGCTCTTCGTCACAACGGTGCGATAGAGCGACTGCAACACCGCACCCGCTGCTCCAATTCTCCGGCCCATCTCTCGTTCCATTTTACCCTCACTCGAGAACAAGACCCCAAGACAAGGATGAAAAGTGTTCTGCCTATTTCTTTAAACATGTTAAAGAACAGGGGAAAAGGAGGACGGTGTTTAAATTGTTAGGGGACAATGGGGATATAGTGGAAGTAAGTGTTGGTATGTTGGAATTAGCCTCTCGGCACTTTGCTCAGCAGTTCCAAGAAACAGAAGTGAATGAGGCAAAAGGAATATGGTGTCTTGATAGTTTGGAAAAGAGGGTGCCAATTGAGGTAAACGATGTTTTGGAGAATGAGGTCAATTTGGCGGAATTACTTTTGGCCTTGGGGGGAATGAAGGATAATAAAGCCCCTGGGATTGATGGTTTGACTAAGGAATTTTATTGTACGTTTTGGGATGTGATTGCGTGTCATTATTTAGAGGTAGTAAAATAAATATTTAATGTAGGGAGAATGGGACCCACAATGCGTGAAGGAGTGGTTTCTTTACTGTATAAGAAGGGTGATCCTAAGCTGCTTTGTAATTATAGGCCGTTAACGCTTTTATGTGTGGGTTACAAAATCCTAAGTAAAGTCATTACAAATAGGATGGCCTATGCTATGCCGTTTATTGTTAACAAGGACTAGTGAATTTGGACAATGAGAAGGCATTTGATAGGGTCCATCATAAACATTTATTTAAGCTATTGCAGGAAGTTGGTTTTGGGTTAAATCTATTGAAATGGATAAAAAAGAATGTATACGGAGGTGGGAAGCAGGATAAACATTAATGGGAATATTGGGGGATTGGTCAAGCAGGTGCAGGGGGTCAGGCAGGGTTGTTCTCTCTCGGCTCTCCTGTATGTCCTTTATGTGGAGCCATTTGCGTGTGCAATCCGTGTGAATAGTAGGATTGAGGGCATAGGGTTACCAGGGGGGGAGGTATTAAAGATCTCACAATATGCTGATGACACGGTGCTGTACTTGGGGGATGATGGGAGTCTGCGGGAAGCAATCAAAGTCGATGATTTTGCTGAAGCTTCCGGTGCTAAGATTAATAGAGACAAATCCAAGATGAAATTTCATGGTCAGTGGAAGTGGAGAAGGGATAGTATTGGTGATTTCCCTATTTGCACAGGGGAGATGAAGATGTTGGGTGTCACTTTTGGGAATTTGATAGGGGATGACCTGGTAAATTGGAGGGCGAAATCGGTTTGTGGAAAACCAGGAGGTTGACTTTCAGTGGTAAGGTGCTAGTAGTGAAGGCTGACATTTTGCCTTCCCTACTGTACCTGGCTTATGTTTTTCCAATACCTCTTTTGTTGAGGAATCGATTAATAAAAACAATATTCAAGTTCTTCTGGGGAGGTTACGAATATATAAGAAGAAATTTGATCTATCAGTCAATACAAGTTGGAGGCAGAGACCTCCCTCACATCCCGCTCAAACTGGATGTGTTGTTTTATTCAACTATGTGTCATATCACATAGCAGCACGGTGGCTCGGTGGTTAGCACTGTTGCCTCACAGCAAGAAGGTCCTGGGTTCAATCCCCACCTGACCCAAAGGCGTTTCTGTGTGGAGTTTGCATGTTCTCCCCGTGTTCGTGTGGGTTTCCTCCGGGTACTCCGGTTTCCTCCCACAGTCCAAAAACATGCAGGTTAATTGGTGACTCTAAATTGCCCGTAAGTGTGAATGTGAGTGTGTTGTTGTCTGTCCCTATATGTCGGCCCTGTGATAGACTGGCGACCTGTCCAGGGTGTACCCCGCCTCTCGCCCTGTGTCCGCTGGGATAGGCTCTAGCCCCCCCCCGTGACCCTGTACAGGATAAGCGGTAAAGTTAATGGATGGATGGATGGTGGTCATATCATCTCTGGCAAGGAGGAACATAAATGTCAGGCACTGGTGAAGTTTTGGTGGTCATACCCCCTAAGGTTTATTATAAAATGGGAGAATAGGACTCCCAAAGCTGAAAAGGTACCGATTGTGTTTAAAAGGATGATAGAGCGGGCAAAAAAACACCCCGAATGTAGAAATAAAACCGTAGTCCTAAATCACAAGGAGTTATATCGGGAATTGGTGAGGAAATGATGTCCTGGAGGGGTCCAAATAATTCCGTCCAAAGTTTGGACACAGACTCAATTAAAAGGATTGGATAATGAGTTGAAAGATTTCAATTGGGTGGTTTTACACAGAAGGTTACCAGTGAGAGCCACATTGTATGATCATGACTTAACTCGAAACAAATTTTGTCCACAGGACAGTTGCTTTGCAGTGGAAACAATTAACCATGTACTGTGGGAGTGTGGTTTTGCTAAAGCTGTGTGGGGTTCTTTAAGAAAGGAGTTTCTTGTGTTGAACACTATGACATATGAAATAATGATTAATTTGGGGATTGAGGGGATAGGAAAGGCTCAGCTGCTTGCGGTGGTGTACTTGATCACAACGATTAAGACCAAGTTGTGGGAGGCAAGGGGTAGTGAGGTTAAGGGTTCCCTCAAGTGGACTGAGGTGGGTATTGTTAATTGGGTGAGACAAGAAACTGAGAGAAGATATCGTTTTGAGATACACAAGTGGGGGGATAGATGCGGTAAAGGATAGGTGGAAACAAATATAGCCTTTATAATTGTTTGACTATTTTGAGATTGTAGTTATAAGGGTGTAAGCAGTTAAAACAGTGGATAATGCCTTAGATCATTTTGAAATGACAGCTTGCTCTGTATTGTGTTCACCTTCCTGTGGGGGGTGTTTGTAACATAATTGAGTGTTTTGTTGCTGTATTTTTTGGTGTTTTACACTGATGTCAAATGGTATTGAGGTATAAATGAAATAAAATAAAAATAAAAAAATCTGTTCTTATCAGTTTAATATCTGATACGTCCCCTACCCGGGGACCATATATTAAATAGATTTTTGGAACTGGGGGATGGAATAGGGGCTTGCTCTGTCCACTCCACGCATCGACCTGGTATTGCAGTACCTCCAGGAACGGTGCACTCCCCTCGGGGAAACAATTGTGTCAAATTAAAATGTACTCGTCGTATGGTCATAAATCCGTCCAAGAGTCTGTATACAGTGTTTCACCATATTGCCTCATTTGTTGCTGATTTATTAAATATCCAGCGTGTGTTCTAAACGTATTATAGTAGTGGCAAGGTAGTCTTGTAAATATTACTGAAAAATTAGGATTTGTAATTTAAATAACTGATGTATGCTTAAACTGCATGTCACCCTCCCATGTAGCCTACTGTTGTTGTTGCGATGCATTTTCAACCCCTGCACACTGGGATAAAGAGAGCCACCGCGTGCTCAGCTTGTAGCTCCGTTTCATTTGTTCTAATGATCATGCAGACACAACCAATCAGATATTTGGTTTTGTTTTCGTCATATAAAAGTCAATATGTATTGTTCGGCTTCGTGTGTGTGTAGAGCCCATAATATATTCATATTGTAATCTACCGCAAGGAGTTATGGGAGACGAATGTTTAAGTTCCCGTGCGTCGTAAACATTTTCAAACGAAGAGGCAGGTGTGATGGAGATTCAAACAAAATGGCCAAGGTAGAAACACTTCTAACCGACGGTGTATCACAGCTTTCATGTAGGCCGACGGCTTAAAAACCACCTCAAGCGAAGTTCATCCCATAGGGAAGACTTAAAAACTGTTGAAAAATATTGGCGATAATTGCTTAGGTAATACTATAATGTTCCGCAGGGTGAAACTTGTGCCACCACGTCTGGACGAGAACATCACGGATAAAAAAAACTGCGTATGATTCCTAACAGTTGAAAACTATTCTGACCTAATCCTGACCTGCGCAGTGGGGTCAAGGACGGTCAAAATTGCAAATCTTTAGAATAGGCAAAACCATAACGTGATGTTATGTTGCATTAAGGTGATCTTATGTCGATAGAAGGAGATAAAACAGAAACAAAAAATGTTAACAGGAATGCGCCACCGTAAGTTTATAACAACTAAAAACATTTGGTTGGGTAACTTTAGGAGAGTGGAAAATGGATAGGTTAATCTTATTGTTACACTCTTATTTTGGAAACAAAATTGTGTGTTGGCCACCTACTGCACAAGGAAAAATGGTTGGTTGCACACACAAAAAAATAAAGTGTGTAAATTGAGCTAATTATTGATGCAGGGATTAGGAGAAAAGCTACTGGTTTGAACAGAAGATATTGTTAGGGGAACTGGTTTGATTCTTCAACATCAAGCAACACAAATATTACTCTGATTACAGTAGTCCAGAATGGATGTACACCAACAGGTTGACTGCTTCAGTGTAGGTGAGGGCGATACATGCGTGCAGTTTCCTAATACAGAAAGACATAAAAAAAAAAAAAAAAATTTTTTTGAAAAGATACCATGCAGCCATGAAAACGTTTTTAGTTAAAATGCTCTGCCTGTCTGTAGATTTAGGAGACTTTCTGTGGATGTGAATAAAACCATAAAACCAGACACTGCAGAAAACACCAGCGCATCTATCATATTACTCTCCGTACATTAACCCATACAGCTATTTTGTAGTTTATGGTTTGTTTAGAACCGGTGAGTTGTCAAACGGCCTTACACTAAAAAATGGTATTTGAACACACATGATGTTTGAGTGGACTTAAACGCTATCAACCATTGTGTGCATGGTCAAGAGGGCTTGATAGCTACAGGTGGGACATTGGAATCGAATTGATCAAGTCCTCTTGAGTGGCTTTAGAGACCCTCAACCACCACAGACAAAGAAATCAAAATCCCTACATACCTGTTCTGTCTGGCCTATGACTCAAATACAAGTTGTTATTATTATTATTATTATTATTACTTGCATTTATGCTGAATTCAATACCTATAGTAGATACAAGGTTTTGTTTCTTTAACTTCCAAGTTAACAGTCTAACAATATTGTCCTCTCTGAAATTAAAGATGAGTTTGGTTTCAACTATTCAATTTATATTTTGTCCAAGCTTAAAGTTCTTTCAAGATGCAGCATATCTATGTTATAAGAAACCACAAACATTAATATGTAGCTTTATTCTTTTTAGAATCATTTTTATATTTAATTTATAAACTAATTTGGCATTCCGACACGTTCAGATTTCACGGTATGATGTGTTTTCTTGTGTTTACATAAAGCGATACCTCACCCATTTTGGAATTTTTAATATGTTTTTCAACATACACCGATGTGGTATTTTATTTACACATCTTCTTTTAGCGTTTCCCAATCAAACATCAGCGTGTCAAACGAGTTGGGAAAATTAATCTCTATAGTGCAGGGCTCCCAAACCTTTTTTCATCTGAGAGATACTTTGAAATAAATATTAGTAGTAATTAAGTGGCTGAGCGCTATTCAAATCTTATATTACTTACATTTGTTCACATCAAAACACTCAAACTAACCTGCTGAATTAAGATATTTTGTATACACATGTAGCCTAGCAAATGTCAATATCCAAAGCTCACATTTTGAATCACAAACATATTTAATTCACATCAATAGGATGTCAAATGTATAATTTCAAGCTCACATAATATTACAAAAAAGATATTAAAGTCACATGAAAGTTACCGGAAACATTACTATTTTTCACTGATAACTTTTTTTCTTAAACGTATTATCAACATATGAATGTATCTATCACACATTACCTCCATTCACATATCAAAAGCTTATCATTTTGTGGTCCACTATGTAATAAGTGCATTTAGTGAGCTAATGACTGGCACTGCACACACGAGATGTGTATGGAGTGTATCCACTTTTTAGGTTCACTCTTACAGAGTGGTCAGCGGGACACGGCAGCTGATACGTGTAGAGAAGATCAAGGTAGAGAGAGAAAAAATGAAAGGAAAAGAAAGTGAGAGATACAGCAGAGACGGTATTATATTTACCTGTTTTACACAAGACAACTAATTAACTAAACAACATAGTGCCACAATGAAGGCAAATCACTCTGCACTTTAGGTAGCCTTATTCGTTCCTCAGATGAATAAAGCCTGTGTTCACCCGATCCCACTCTGCTTCATCTGCATACACCAGACACATGGAGATTGGCAGGACTAATTTTATAAACCAAGACGCACCGTCACTTTTGTCAGCTGGAAGGGGCGCTTTCATACTAATAGTTCCATCGTTCTCTCTCGTTTTCTTCCCCGCACATATGAAATTATTCTCCAGTCCTTCCTGTATTGAGCAGGGGGATAATAGGATCAGACCTTTAGGGGTGCTCAGCCCCTATTGAGAATGTGACATATAATACATAGTGCCTTGCAAAGATGTTCAGCGCCCCTGCTAAATCATTAATTTCACTGGATAACGGAGCTCAAGCACCCCTAGAAAGCGTCTAAACTCGCCAATGGTCCTGAGCGTCCCGTGTTTGTGAAGCCCTTCTTATTTTGACTTGGAACACACGATCTCCAACTCTGACAATAGAGGGCGCTCCGAAAAAGCGTTCCAAATGTGAGAATACGTGCCCCAGAGATAGGGGAAAGTGTCAACACTACTGTGGTGGTGGTTTGTATACATTCAGTCAGATAGGCCTACTTATTTCACATAGACAAGATAAGATATGGCGCTGAAAAAAACAACAACAGCATTGGTCTTAACAGGAGATGGCCCTTTATAAATATAGCCTTATTAAAGCAGCAAAATAAATGTCTTGTAAAAAGATTTGTGGCATGTTGACATAATCATCTGTTTAATATGTCAAATAGGTAACTAGCTAATATGGTCTTTCGGCATCGACGTACATGAATTATTCCAAGAATATTTCTCCTATATAGAAACATCTGAAAAACTGACAATCTGTTATGCTTTTCATCAAAGGCGAAACCAATACATCTGCAAATAAATGTCCTTTAAATACACAGACATCTCTAAATATATATATTCGTAGTCCAACCTATTTAATGATGTGAAGTTGGTCCTTTCGACACATTTTGCATTTTCGGGTCGAGAACGAGCCTATTAGCTTCCACTGCTGTCATTGCGGGCGTGCACGAGCAGCCCTGTTTGTTTGTGTAGCGAGAGAGGTTGGAAATGGCGGAGAGGAAAGACTAAGGCGACAATAATTTAAAGAAAAAAAATAAAATTATTACAACGTTTAAGACAAACATGAAAACAATCCCGAGTCTATTCTAGGAATTACTTTGTTTTTGCTGAAAGCCGATCAAAGTGCAGCTGAACGCAGCCTAGTGGATTTGGAAATAGTCTTTGAATTAGCAAGCTGGCTGCTAACCTTAGTAGCTAGCTGGCTAACGCTAGCTTCAAGTCGTGAGTCAATTTTACTCGCGCGGAATTGTTTGTCAACATTCGCTGACGTTAGCGATACAACGAGCCGTCTGCCAACTTTTCCGAAGCCTTCATTGGCTTGATCACCGGAACACAATAGCCGTGATGTTCGTATCAAACTAAGGAATAACAGGTCAAGTCAAGACATTGTTATCATTAGCCTGTTAGTGTGCAGCGGCAGGCTTGTAAGCTTGTTTAAGGGCTTCAAAACATTGTTCCGTTTACCAACGAATTGCGCTAAGCCTAATGTTAGGTGATGCATGTGAATTTACAGTATACTTTGACAACTTCCGCCAGGAGCCAAATAAACAATAACTGAACGCCCGCAGCGTAGAAACAGGTAAGAGCTTATTTACAAAACGAGCCTCTGATTTATTTACAGTATTTTCCCTGACTAAATCGTTTTTCGCTGCAGGCGGTAGAGCAAGGAATTAAAACGTGCAATGCAGGGCCAAGCGCACGTGCCTTCTCCGCAGGATGAACTAACTGAAGTGTACTGGTTAAAATTGATGACATTTTCTGTCCTTTATATATAAATACTGGCATCTACAAATTATAATTTCTGAAAGACTGACATGTTTGGAGTGGGCGTGGTTTAATACTAAACATGTTTGGCCTTTCAAGACAACTCATTCCTTGATCTAAACAACAGAATGATGGTATCAAACGTGACTCCGTCAATTATCATAACTGTCACTATCCCCTCATATGATGTATTTTTTGTTTCGTTTTTTTTCAAATTGAATGGTATTTACAATGCGATCCACAATTACATCTTTGACTTAGTAGCTTGTGTGCTTATGTTTATTTTTTCGTCACATCTTAATTTTTTATCCCTGAAGGCCATGAATGTATATGTGTCTTGGGTTATAAGTCTTTCTTTGTTACTAGGTGTCATAATTATAAAGTTGGCAAGCAGGCCTTTGGGCTTTTGATGCCGCTTAGATAAAGGCCTTCATAGACTAACTACACTCACTGAAAACAAGTCGGAGTTATTCAGGTCAAAGTTGGACCAACTCTTGTCCTCTCCCGTGTTTGCTCTCAGCCTATTTCTTTGTGAGCGGTGGTGTCACTATCGAGCTTTGGTCTAATAATCTAATCTCTGGTTAAACAGGGTTTTTATTTCATTAACATTTTTTGTACTTTTATTAGCAATTTTTTGCTCCCCCCCCCCCCCCCCCCTCGGCACTATAAGACACCATAAGATTTTGTCATGTTGATTTAGTCTGACATCCAATGTTCTGAGGGAGGCTTGTATCAGAGAAAAGGGTAACCTCATTTCAACAGCAGCCGGGCTCCAACTCGCTCTTTCGTTCACATGACTAGCATGTAGAAACACTCAAGCCCCAATGATATTACAACACTGGCAGATTAGCTCGTATGAGGATAACCTTGACTTTCGCATTCCTTACGCGACAAAAGGGGGAGGAAGGAGGAACGCGGGGAAAACAAAAAGAAAGACAAAAGAAAGAGATTGTGAAAAGATTAAAAAAACAACACAAAAAAACCCAAAACACTTAGGTTACTTTTTTTCACTGCCATTGCTTTCTTGTCTGCATAGCCAACACAGCGATCAAACGCCGCTGGCTAACCTGTGTGTTCCGTAATCACTTTAAGGCCGTTGAGTGACATTTGATTCTGAGAAACTCAAAGAAGTTTGGTTAAACGTGAGGAAGGGGGGAGGTAGTTGTAGCCTCTCCTCTTAAGCATTCTGTGTGTATAGTCGGAGGCAGCAGTTGTTTGGTTTGAATTTACCTTAGCTAGCTGTATGTGGGGTTCGGTAAGGAACGTGTACTGGATCATAACACATTTGTATAATTTTGTTTATTTTTAATACATTTTTCTTGGCGTGCCTTGCAGGGCTCCAGACTAACATGTTACACTGGTGTCCGTGCTGCTGCCGCTAAGTTTTTCAATTTGTGACAGTAGCACAAAAACTAGTGGCAGCATTTAGTTTTTTTTAATATGAAATCATCATAAAAAAATAGTTTCTATAAGGTGCAATAATTAATTTATATTAACATAGCATACTAATCAACTAATATAAAAGTCCCCTTGTTTAATGTGCACTGTCACCAATAATTTGTTTTAGTGGCAGTGGACAGATTTCTGGTGACATTTACCACCAAATTGGTGGCAGTCTCGAGCCCTGCCTTGTGAAAAGGGCATTGCTGCAAAAGAGATGTAGTTTCAGTCAGTCCCCCCCTCCTTCTCTCTCTCTCTCTCTCTCTCTCTCTCTCAATCTCTCCCTCTATCTCGCACCCCCTCCCTCTCCCCTCACTGCTGGTGTTCCATTTAGAAACATTCCTCTGCCTGGGTCTGCACAGAGTATGTATGTATGCTGTTTGTTTCCCAGCATCGACACCTGCAGCAGCTTAATCAGCCAGACTCTCAGGTGGTGACTGTGGAACTTGGTTTTCCAACATCCCATTTCTTTTTTCTTTTTTTTAATTTTAACATTGGTAATCGCTCAATGTATGCCAGGCCATTAAAGAAATGACTAACTTTTATTTTTTAATCAAGACGGCCTTATCTTAGACAACAAGCTATGGAGGCATGGGCCCAGGCACCAGATCTAAAGGCCAGTGCATGCACAGTAAAGGACTTTGATATCATCAAAGCAAACACAATACGCAAGCATTGCCTCTGCATTGATTTTGACCTGCAGCTAGGCATGCAGTCACCAAGATAGGCCGACTGCCCGTGTACTGTGTGTGTGTGTGTGTGTGTAGGTGTGTGTTTGTTTTCCACTACTGTAGTTGGGCATGGGGCACCCATCCATTCTCCAGCCCTGTTTCGGTTTGAGACACACTCACGCATACACACATTCTTCCGGTGCCTTGAGCAAGCAGAGAGGAGAGGAGAGGAGAGGGTTCTGCGTCTCGGAAGCCTTCAGAGAGGTGACCTACATCCTGGTTCTTGTGCAGCAGACTGTGAGAACCAATGGGGGGCCGGGAAGGAAACGGAGGGAACGAATGACAGGAAGAGAGGTAAAGAAGGGGCAAATCGGGCAGGAAGAGGAGGAAATACCCCCCCCCCCCCACCAACACACGCACACACACACACACACACACACACACGCAAAAAAAAATATTAAAAGAGATTAACTGAAATCAATACAGATGAAAAGACAAGGTTTAAAAGGGTGTTATAAAATGTTAGGAAGGGAGCTATTAAGAGATGATGGGTGGAAGAATGAAAGAGTGAAGTGAAGAAAAGCTACAGTCACAAAGAGACAAACTTTGGGCTACTACACTCTGTGTGTGTGTGTGTGTGTGTGTGTGTGTGTGTGTGTGTGTGTGTGTGTGTGTGTGTGTGTCAGAGAGGGAGAGGAAGCTATCTAGCAGTTGATACGGATACGATAGCGAAATAAAATAGAACCTGTACGCTCCGTCGAATGTTCGTTTAGCAGGTGTGTGTGCGTGTGTAATACATAGCTGAAGACTTATGAACATCTCACCAAGCAATGTAACAATTAAGGTTGCGTGTGTGTGTGTGTGTGTGTTTGTGTGTGAGACAGCACAGGGACACCAGGTGAATGTCTCTTAACGGAAACAGTGTACGTGCCACTATCAGCGGGAGAATGGAAAATGCAGGAACGATGTAGACGAGTCGGAGAAACAAACTTTGGGAAGAGTTGGTGGGTGGGATTGTAACGGGTTGACTATCACAGCCAAGCGATGTTTACAAGTGAGTGGAAGTGAACGATAAACGCCCGTCACTCATGTAATCTAACGCCCCTGGCTCAGTGAGTTGAGTAAGGTTCTTCCTGGCTGGAAGGTGGGGGCCATTTTGAAAAGCTGCAATCTCTTACCATGCTTCAGAATTATTTCTGATTGACCACCTGTTGGATATTTTTGGCCCCAGCGCCAGTATCTATCTCTCTCTCTCTCTCTCTCTCTCTCTCTCTCTCTCTCACACACTGTCTTAAACATGCGCACTTGTATACATTTTGTTAGTGTAATATATTTGACTCGTGTCAACACCTCTCTCTTCTCTCTCTCGCTCACTCACTCACTCGCACGCACACACACACCCACACACACATTCACACTCATACTCACACACACACCTCCATCTATCTGTTCCTCTCTCCACGGGGTTTCCCTGTGAGTTATGTGACACCCTGAGGGTGAGTTTCAGGGAGACACAAAAGCAAACACTTCCTGTTTCCTGCTCTCAGTCAGTGGACTGGACGTTTAGAGCTAGCGTACCGTTTAGCACTACACTAGGCTG
Source organism: Galaxias olidus (assembly GCA_026901105.3). NCBI lineage: Eukaryota > Metazoa > Chordata > Actinopteri > Galaxiiformes > Galaxiidae > Galaxias > Galaxias olidus. The sequence goes on from JAPMUY010006586.1 coordinate 47,902, forward strand.
CTACCACAGA
>JAPMUY010006587.1:0-47378 GCA_026901105.3 Galaxias olidus
TCCCCCCTGACATCAAAATCTGGACTCAATTTCCTGTTTCCAAACCACCTCAAAACCCATTTGTTTAGGCTGGCTTACTGTCCCACGTGATGCTTTTTAATGCTCGATTGCAGGCTCCATGCCTTTTTAATTTTATACTACTTATTTTGATCTTATTTTATTTTTATTTATTTATTTATTTTTATTATTTTTATGAGAACTGTTTTTTATATTACTGTACGGCGACCTTGAGTGCCTTGAAAGGCGCCTTATAAATTCAATGTATTATTATTATTATTATTAAAACTGTAAGAGCCACAATCATAGACCATGTAATACAATAAACCATGGTATATCACTTGAGAGAGGCCAGTGAAAGAGTCAGCCTACTACTATCAGAACGTCAACCAGGGCTTCTATCCAGAGTTTTCAACAAACTAAGTTGCAGATAAGTAATGCATGTCCGTCCGTCCATCCATCCATCCATTTTCCGCCGCTTATCCGCCGGGTCGCGGTGGCAGCAGGCTAAGAAGGGTAGTCCAGACGTCCCTATTCCCAGCAACGCGTTCCCAGGCCAGATGAGATATAGAATCTCTCCACCGTGTTCTCGGTCTACCCCGGGGTCTCCTACCGGTAGGGCGTGCCCGGAAAACCTCCAACAGGAGGCGCCCAGGAGGCATCCTAATCAGATGCCCAAACCACCTCATCTGGCTCCTTTCGACGCGAAGGAGCAGCTGCTCTATTCCGACCTCCCTCCGGATGACCGAGCTCTTTACCCTATCCCTAAGGCTGAGCCCAGCCACCCTACGGAGGAAACACATTTCAGCCGCTTGTACTCGCGACCTTATTCTTTCAGTCACTACCTAAAGCTTATGACCATAGGAGAGGGTTGGGACGTAGTCCAACTGGTAAATCGCGAGCTTCGCCTTTCGGCAAAGCTCCTTCTTCACCACGACGGTCCGGTACAACGCCCGCATTACTGCTGATGCTGCACCAATTCGTCTGTCAATTTCACGCTCCATTTTTCCCTCACTCGTGAACAAGATCCCGAGATACTTGAACTCCCTCGCTTGGGGCAACAACTCACTCCCAACCCGGAGAGAGCACTCCATTGTTTTCCGGCAGAGAACCATGGCCTCAGACTTGGAGGTGCTGACTCTCATCCCGACCGCTTCACACTCAGCTGCAAACCGCTCCAGTGCATGCTGAAGGTCACAGTCTAAAGAAGCCAACAGAACCACATCATCTACAAAGAGCAAAGAAGCAATTCTGAGGTCCCCAAACTGAACACACTCCTCCCCCCGGCTACGCCTTGAAATTCTATCCATGAAAACGGGTCGGGTGCAGTGCCAATCGGGTGGCAGGCATAGGCGGGGACCTAGGCGTTCTGACCCCTGGCATCGTAGACTGGACCTAGGGACGTGGAATGTCACCTCTCTGGTGGGAAAGGAACCGGAGCAAGTGCGGGAGGTGGAGCAGTACCAACTAGACATGGTTGGGCTCACCTCTACGCATGGCACTGGTTCTGGAACCCAAGTCCTGGAGAGGGGCTGGACTCTTTTCTTTTCCGGAGTCGCCCAGGGTGAGAGGCGCCGGGCAGGTGTGGGGATTCTTACAAGTCCCCGGTTGGGCGCTGCTGTGTTGAAGTTTTCCCCGGTGAACGAGAGGGTCGCCTCTTTGCAACTGTGAGTCGCTGGGGGGGAAGGCTCTGACCGTTCTTTGTGCTTGTGCACCAAATGACAGTTCGGAGTATCCGGCCTTCTTGGAGTCGCTGGGTGGGGTCCTGAAAAGAGTACCATCTAGTGATTCTATAGTTCTGCTGGGGGACTTCAATGCCCATGTGGGTGACGATGGAGAAACCTGGAGAGGAGTGATTGGGAGGAATGGCCTGCCCGATCTGAACCAGAGTGGTGCTTTGTTGTTGGACTTCTGTCGTGGCGGCAACCAAAGAACCCACTGGTGGACACCAGCGGTGAAGGAAGCCGTCAGACTGAAGAAGGAGGCCTTTCGGGCTTGGTTGGCCCAGGGGTCTCCTGAAGCAGCAGACAGGTACCGGGCGCTCCGAAGGGCTGCAGCTTTGGTAGTCAAAGAAGCAAAAACCCTGGTGTGGGAGGAGTTCAGGGAGGCTATGGAGAAGGACTTTCGGTTGGCCACAAGGAAGTTCTGGCAAACCGTTAGACAGCTCAGAAAGGGAAAGCAGGGATTGGCCCAGGCTCTGTTGAGCAGGGGAGGAGAACTGCTGACCCGGACTGGGGATATCGTCGGGCGGTGGAAGGAGCACTTTGAGGAACTTATTAACCCCGCCAACACATCCTCTGTGGAGGAGGTAGAGTTCGAAGACTTGGGGGAAGTCTCAGCCATATCCCTGGCAGAGGTCACTGAGGTAGTTGGGAAGCTCCTCAGCGGCAAGGTGCCGGGTGTGGATGAGATTCGCCCCGAGATGCTGAAGGCTCTGGACATTGTTGGGCTGTCTTGGTGGACACGCCTCTTCTGTGTCGCGTGGAGGTTGGGGACAGTACCATTGGAATGGAAGACCGGGGTGGTGGTTCCCATTTTTAAAGAAGGGGGACCGGAGGGTGTGCTCCAATTATCGGGGTATCACACTTCTGACCCTACCTGGAAAAGCTTATGCCGGGGTGTTGGAAAGAAGACTCCGACCGATTGTCGAACCTCGGATCCAGGAGGAGCAATGCGGATTCCGTCCTGGTCGTGGAACAGTCCACCAACTCTTTACCCCTGCGGGGCATGGGAGTTTGCCCATCCAGTCTACATGTGTTTTGTGGACTTGGAGAAGGCCTACGACGATGTCCTATGGGGGGTAGTGCGGGAGTATGGGGTACCGGGGCCGTTGCTACGAGCCATTCGGTCCCTATATAACCGGAGTGAGAGTTGTGTCCGTATACACGGCACAAAGTCAAATACGTTTTCAGTGGGTGTTGGACTCCGCCAGGGCTGCCCCTTGTCACCGGTTCTGTTTGTGATTTTCATGGATAGAATCTCAAGGCGTAGCCGGGGGGTAATGCATGTCACACTTCTTCAATCATTACTGTTGCTTTGTCTCACAGTAACTGTAGCCCACCAGTCTGAATGCAAATACATGTGTGGATTGCACATGTATGTGTATTTTCGTTCCTCTAAAGAACCTTTTTGTTTGCTCACTGGCAGCAATTTCATGTTGCTAATAATGTTTTACAGTAGCAAATCTGTCACTTTTTTTTACTGTAGGCCTACATTCTATAAAGTAAAGATGACTCATTCACTGTTAGATAGTATGTGCCAACAATGCACACATTCAACACTCAAACGTGAAGTGGTTCACAGTAAAAGGAAACTGAATTATAAAAAATCTTTGCAATTCATACTGTATTCAGATAGAACTGAAACATGAAAAGTAATGAAGTTTTTGTAATGCAATCAAATGTTAGAGTTTTGAAAGTAGTTGTGTTATGATTGACTATATGTTTCTCTTGGATAGAAAACATGTGCTTGTGTTTTGACAAAAGTATTTGATATTGACTCTGGTTTGTGGTGTTTTGACAGAGTTACTGTATGTAGACACGGTTTGCATTTTGACATGTAGAGTCTGTATTTAATTAACAAAATGTGGTTTTGAGCACAAAATGTAGTATTTGGCTAATTGTGTTATGTAGGTGTGTTGCTGTGTTAAGAATTTTGAAAAAGTATGTTATGCATAGGTCAACGCTTGTTAGTGATTGTAAAAAACTGTAAGATAGCTGATATTGATAACCTACCTTTCCGCGACTTTGCTCCGTGGTTCAACTGAGCAAAGCAGTGGCCAGTATGTGGCACCTATGATCTGTCTCGTGGGCCTAATTACACAATGTGTAGTAGTTACTGGTCAGTACATTCTCCATCTCCACATAGCTCTTTGTATACACAGGGGTAACGCGAAAGATTTTCTGTGCGCAACTACGTGCCACTTTGTCCAAAGCTGTAGTCTAACTATGGATCGAATCATGCCTGATTGAGAAGTAACTTGGTCATCGCCGTTGCCCATGAAGTCAACACCACGTCCACCAAGCTGTTCAATAAAAACCTTAAGGCTGGGTTGCACCAACATGGATTAACTCCTAAACTGGATTAAATCAAGGTTTAACTGTTAATCTTGTAGCACAAAACTTTAAACCTAGTTCAAACTTAGTTTACAATTAATCCTGGTTAAAACTTACCCAGTGGCAATCTCAGTTTAATTTAAATTTAAACCAGATTAAAGTCAAGTCTGTTGCGCCAGTAATTTTAATTTTAGTCTAAACCTGGATTAGCAGTTATATTTAAACCACCCTTGTAGGAGGTTTATGTTCAGTCTATCTTGGTTTTATTGACAACATGGCTGCATATCTTCGCTGGATTGGCATAGAGGAAAGAGTTAATTGCAGGAAAATTAGAGATAGATTAAACCCAATTGAATTTTATGCCAATAATGAGTTTTTACAGCAGTATAGATTCACCAAAGAGTCTGTCATATACCTCAATGGGAGGAAACTGCCACTCAGGGTTGGGGACAGTTGCAACATCTGACTTCTTCCATTCATATAAATCTGTAAACTATGTGTCATATGTAGTCATCTTTAACTTGTATGGGTAATTAGAACACAGATATATGTTTAATGAGAAATGCAAAAAGTGTTGCAACCATCCCCAGTCCCCTCTACGTCATCGTGTTAGCTCAACCTTCGTTTAAGGCTTCTGACCATCGTTTCACAAGAGGACAGCGCTGCAGACATTAAATCGTCAGTAGTCTACTGTCTTAATGCTTGTTCAATACTGATTATTTGACCATTTAAATAGGCCCACATTTTAAATAATCTTAATGAAACTGTGCTGCCGCCTGTTTAAATAGCCTACGTGTTAATAGCCAGTGTGTAATTTTGACACTGCTTTTTATTGTTGGATTTTGCCATTTCAATAGCGATACGGTAATAAATAAAGGAGTTAGATTTACAGCAAGCAATTATTTATGGTGCCTTTAGGGTACAATAGTTAGCTACGCACACTTCAGATAGCTAACGTCCTATTGGCCAGAATTCTTTGTTATGCTATGTTAAACGAATAGAATTCACATGCAGTGATATACCGGCAAAATTAGCTCTTACCACTGTTGACGGTTAACTCTGGCTAAGCACAGTATTGTGAGGTGTCCTAACCAAACGCTCTTCTGCAGTATTACCTGTAAGCTATCATTTATGGTGCCTTAACTTAAGACTAGCTAACGTTAGACTTCATGGAAATAACGTTAACATCCAAACTGTGGTGGTTAGCGTTGACTAAATCAAAACAAAAAAACAGCGCCGCTGTTAAATGCATTATATGGTCAACACTTGACACGCGTTAGTAGCCACTATCCAATTCATGTCACCAGAATTCTTTTACAAAGTTAAACAAATACAACTTAACTCACATTCTGTACACAGTGTTTTACAATGTTGTCCAGTTGTGTGTTTATGCCAAGTGGCGGTGGAATCTGGTGAATTGCGGTAAACTTGGATTGACTTGTAGAGCTATCGTGAGTCCATGCTACTACACTCACTCGGACGTGAGCATAGTGATTTAAAGTCCACCAGAGGGCCTAATCTGTTTCCCCATTAATTGTGTATGGGCAAATTAAGCATGTAAAAAATACAATTAAAAAATAACTATTGGACAGATGAATTAGTGTACAAGTACATCATGGCAGTCAAATGGACATTTTGGCGTTGCAATGGAAGTGAAAAGCTCGAAACTACGACCTTAGTTAAGGCCAGAAAAATGGGGCTAATAATAAAGTAGAAGAGTGAGAAGACTGAAGGATAACAGTATATGTATATGACAGTAGAACAGTATATCTTGCGACGCAATCACATAATAATGTAGGAGAATCAACTTCACAGTCTAAACCCCCACTGCCCATTTGGGTCTTGAGGAGGGGGGTCAAAATCTCTCCAGACCAGAGAGATAGGACAGTTATCTTGATTAGATAACAAGACCTGGCTTCTGGGTTTTCTGCATGAGAAGAAAGTCATGAAACTTTAACAATACCTTTGGGGTCTGGACAGTGGACCCCCTGGAATGCCAGGAAAGATGGGGAGAAGCCCCTTCCATCTTTCAATGGCGGTAATTCTACCAGAGAGCCAATTTATCTCTGTCCTAACAACCAAATCTGAATTTTCCAAGGACAAAAAGATTGGTTGGTTAACAGAATAAGTGAACAAATGAATCGAACAAGGACATTGACAATGAGGAGAATTGAAGTGTAATATTATGTTTGTAATCACGTGAATTTCCTGAAATGTATAATTATGTTTTATTTTTAGACTGTTCTCCAGCTAGCATAAATATTGTTTGGTACTAAAACATTCGTAACAAGTAGACAAAGACTTTGCATTACTTTATAGCACAGTTACACGTTTGATAATAGAAATACATGGATTTAGTCAAAGCTCTGTAAATTCCATGTGGTCACCTATCTGCCTGAACCCAAACCTGTGTCAAGGGACACACCCCCTTTGACCGTTTGATAAAAGCAGACTGAACAGGACAGAACTTTGTGATTAACGTATCTTTGAAGAGGGAAGGCCACCTCTATAGAGATCGAAATTAAATGTAACATGCGGTCTGTTCCATACAAGGCCGCGATCCATCAAGAACTTTGAAATATCTGCTAATAAGGACCGCACAATCTTTGTTCATTAAACCATCAACAAACTTTGAATTCCACGCGGCAAGGCAGCAAACCCTCCTCACAGAGTAACTTCCGCTGTCTTAAATCTCTATCTTACATTTGGTGCTTAACTTACAGCAATTAGCTTCCTCGTAATACTTTGTTTAGAGATTCATACCCATGTTTCATACCTGACCTGCTAACATTCCTAGATTACTACCATTATCATTTATTCATTGTATAACTACATATTTGCCTAGAATTAGAAATAAATGTCATTGTTTGTTTAAAGTACTGTTTCCTTTTGCATATGAATTATCCATTCACACAACTAAAATTGACTAGTTCAGAATTGAGACTGAAACGTTTAACTTTCATATTTGCGTTAATATTGAACTGATATTAATTTAATAAAGTTCATACAAAGATTAGACCTGGTTTCCCATTGAGCCATGCAATAAGCTAAAGTCGTTGGGCTGTGCCCCGTTAATTATATTCAATATGACTCCTAATCAAGTAGATCGATTATATTATACATTTATGGGTTCATTAATAATCTATGAATATTGCGCGTTTATTAAATACCAAATACTTTTACACATATCAAAAAGTAGTACGATCAATTCCCCTACAATAATAAATAAGACTTAATGATAACAGTATATGATTGCGTCATTATGAATGTACCTGTTATACAATGAACGCAGTCTGTTTTAGCCAAAACGCAGTGTTTTAGTCAGAACGCAGAAATTAAAGTTGACGCTTCCTGCTTGGGCACTAATTTCGACGGCTTTCATATGGCAGTGAGATAGCGATTTCTCTGTTGAGTTATACCATGACAAGAGATTTTGCCCAAACAATCTAAACACAGTCGGATGTCTCGTCGGATGTCTAACGTTAGCTAAACCAAAGGCTAGACTATGTACTCTCAGGCTTTCCCTTGCTAACGTCGATGTTTTGTTTTCACAAACAGCTGACTGACATGACAACAAGCGATTACACTTAACTGGATGGAGCCCGTGGAAAAGCAAATGGTTCTTAGAAGTTTTGCAAGTTGAACCAACTGCAAACCGGCTCTAGCACCAGCCGCAACTGGCACTAGGTTTGTTCCAGGGCCGGTTTGGTGCCTAATCTCGAACCAGTTCTTTGTATTTCAAAAGAACCGGTTCTAGGCCAGGAAAACAGGTTCCAGGCCGGCAGCAACTCTTTGTGATTTGGAAAAGTTCAACTATTTTGAACTTGATGCGACACAAACCTGATGCCAAAAATGGAAAAACGCAAGGCAGCGCTAGTTTGAAAAAGGCCAGACACGTCTATAAATAAGTAAAGACCAGAGAAGAGTCCCTGGAAGTTGATGGCGTGTTCAGTTGACACAGCCTCTAGTCCACCATTGTTATTTTGCTTTTTTGTTGGGGCTTGCATTGCTGGGAAAGTGTAGACGTATACTGACGTAATGACGTGGCTTTCTAGCCCGTGGAAAAGAAAATGGTTCTTAGAAGGTACACAAGTTCAACCAACAAGCCAACTGGCTCCAGCATGAGCACGGAACTGGCACTAGGTTTGAGTTGTTGGAAAAGGGGTAACAGTGAGCTAGAACCTAAGCAGTTTGCTGAGAGCATATCTACGATTTCCCTCTCAGGTCACAAACTGTCTCCTCCTTATCTCTGATTTCCGCTTTGACTTTTTATATTTGAGCCAATAATGTTAGCTGACAAATCTGCCGAAATTCAAAGGTGGCAATACCTAACCAGACAACAGTAAAACATTCCCCTTCGGAGAGGAGAGATGAGGAAATCCCTGAGAAACTGCCCCAATGACTCCCCTCCGGACAGAAGTATGCATTAAGCTGAATGGGATACAAAGTGAGCCAGGCATCACTCAATAAATGTACATACATCATAAAATAGTAGAGAAAAGGGAGGCACTAATTTCTGTTCAGCTTATAACGTAAACTTGTGACAGAATTAGCCTAATTGTATAGCTGTTTATCTATATGGCTCTGACAGGTTGCATAGCGGTGTCAATCAGCAGTCATTGTTTCTATTTCATTTCCCCCCGCCAGGTAGTGGGTTGAGAGGGGGCCATGGAGGTGTCCACCCACAGCCTGTTCCTCCTGCAGCAACTCAATGTCCAGAGGGAGTTTGGTTTCCTTTGTGACTGCACTGTCGCCATTGGCAATGTATATTTCAAGGCCCACCGAGCTGTGCTGGCTGCCTTTTCCAACTACTTCAAGATGATCTTTATTCATCAGTCAAGGTACGCTGCCTACCTCTACATCAAACAATCCGTCTTTGCTGAAATATTTATTGTTGCCTAATGCATTAGTTAGAAATTAGAATTGTGCTTTATTTGTAGCTCTGGTTTTTAGTTTATTTTATGTGGTATCACATGTTGCCTCAATACTTTGGTTGAAGACATTTATCTTTTATCCCTGACTGACTAGCCAAGCCAGAAGGCTATATCTTGACAGTAGAGATTTGAAAATTAAATTAGTAAATTATAAAATGTTTATTACGCTTTGGCAATGTAGTTTGAAATAATTTGTTGATTTGAGTTAGCAACCTATCCAAGCAATGTTTGACAAAAATATCCAACCCTTAACAAAAGTAGCTATTCAGGCAATGTTTGACCCAAATTGTCTACTGTTATCCAAACAGCGAATGCATAAAGATCCAGCCAACAGACATCCAGCCGGACGTGTTCAGTTACCTGCTCCACATCATGTACACAGGTATGGGACCCAAGCAACCTGTAGACCAAGGCCGTCTACAGGAGGGCATTAAGTTCCTCCATGCATATCAGCTTTGCCGTAAACCTGGTGAGGCCACAACAGAAACCACCTCAGACGTGGTTCGCATGTCCAACCTTTACGGTATTCAGATCTCCTCCCAGCTAGCAAACAAAGAAGGTCCAGGGGGAACCAAGGGTGGCACAGGGGTCCGGGGAGTCCCTAACGATGGCCACTCATCCAACCGCGCAGGGCGCTCTCATGCCCAGCTCTCTCAGGCTGTGGTGCTGGAGGGTGTCACATCCAACAGGTCAGGTTTTCGGGCCGTCTCCTCTGTTGCGTCCGGGGACGACTCGGACATCTCTGCACGCATCAAGCAGGAGAGGGTTGATGATGATGAGGAAGAGAATGGAGACATAGAAGGCGGCCAAGGCCCCGGCTCACCATCCCTGGCCCAGGGCCTCAGTTCCTGCCAGGGCCTTCTCTTCAAGGACAGCCCTCTGACTCTTCTGTGCCCTCGCTGTGGCGAGCAGTGCTCCTCCTCCGACGAGCTTCGCAAGCACCTTTTCAATCATGTAGACAGTGCCCTGGAACCCAATAGGCTGATGGAGGGTCTTTCACAGGATGGAGAGAACCTACAGGGGGTTGCTGTTGAGGGGCCCAAGGGCCCCCAGGAGCAGCTGGACTCTGGTTGCCTGGAAGAAGCCTTCTTACAGAGCCAGGCATTAGCCAATGAGTTGGCAGCCGAGCTTAGGCGAAGTCGGGGTGCAGTCAGAGGCAACAGTTCACCCTCTGCTCCCACTGACATCACCACAATAATGCACTCACGAAAGCGTAAGATAGCCTGTGCTGTGTGTGGTCTGCGTTTTGCACACAAGAGCCAGTTGCAAGAACACATGTACTCACACACAGGCAAGCCGTCGCGCTACCACCGCTATAGCCGCATCTGCAGTCAGCTCATCCAGGCCTCGGGCCACTTCTGTCAGGAGCCCATTGAGGGTGGTGAAGACGGTGGTGGCGTCCCCGGAGCCACAGTTCTGTTGGAGGGGTCAAACAGGGATTCTCAGGACAATGGCAGCTCCTGTTACTCACTAGACTCAGAGATCTCTCAGGAGAGTGTGGATGATACTGTTGTGGAGTAAATACGAGTGCAAACATTAAGTACAACATTAAGTTGTTTTTATACCAAACACAATTCCTGCTGTGTAATTGACGTAACTAGTTGGGTGTTAGTAACCATTGAAATCAAGGCAGATGCAAATGTACACTGCTCAAAACTATTAAAGGAACACATTGAAAACACATCAGATCTCAATGGGAAAAAAAATCATGCTGGATATCTATACTGATATGGACTGGGTAATGTGTTAGGAAAGAAAGGATGCCACATCGTTTGATGGAAATGAAAACGATCAACCTACAGAGGGCTGAATTCAAAGACACCACGAAAATCTAAGTAAAAAAATTATGCAGCAGGCTAGTCCATTTTGCTGAAATTCCATTGCAGCGACTCAAAATGGCACTCAATACTGTGTATTGCCCCAACGTGCTTGTATGCATCCCTGACAACGTCGGGGCATGCTCCTATTGAGACGACGGATGGTGTCCTGGTGTATCTCCTCCCAGATCTGGACCAGGGCATCACTGAACTCCTGGACAGTCTGAGGTGCAACCTGGCGGCGTCGGATGGACCAAAACATAATGTCCCAGAGGTGTTCTATTGGATTTAGGTCAGGCGAGCGTGGGGGCCAGTCAATGGTATCAATTCCTTCATCCTCCAGGAACTGCCTGCATGCTCTCGCCACATGAGGCCGGGCATTGTCGTGCACCAGGAGGAACCCAGGACCCACTGCACCAGCGTAGGGTCTGACAATGGGTCCAAGGATTTCATCCCGATACCTAATGGCAGTCAGGGTGCAGTCAGGTCTGTGCGTCCCTCCATGGATATGCCTCCCCAGACCATCACTGACCCACCACCAAACCGGTCATGCTGAACGATGTTACAGGTAGCATAACGTTCTCCACGGCTTCTCCAGACCCTTTCACGTCTGTCACATGTGCTCAGGGTGAACCTGCTCTCATCTGTGAAAAGCACAGGGCGCCAGTGGCGGACCTGCCAATTCTGGTGTTCTATGGCAAATGCCAATCGAGCTCCACGGTGCTGGGCAGTGAGCACAGGGCCCACTAGAGGACGTCGGGCCCTCAAGCCACCCTCATGAAGTCTGTTTCTGATTGTTTGGTCAGTGACATTCACACCAGTGGCCTGCTGGAGGTCATTCTGTAGGGCTCTGGCAGTGCTCATGCTGTTCCTCCTTGCACAAAGGAGCAGATACCGGTCCTGCTGATGGGTTAGGGACCTTCTACGGCCCTGTCCAGCTCTCCTAGAGTAACTGCCTGTCTCCTGGAATCTCCTCCATCCTCTTGAGACTGTGCTGGGAGACACAGCAAACCTTCTGGAAATGGCACGTATTGATGTGCCATCCTGTAGTTGGACTGCCTGTGCAACCTCTGTAGGGTCCAGGTATCGCCTCCATCTACCAGTAGTGACACTGACCCTAGCCAAATGCAAAACTAGTGAAAAACGGTTAGAAAATATGAGGGAAAAAATGTCAGTGGCCTCCACATGGAAAACCATTCCTGTTTTGGGGGTCATCTCATTGTTGCCCCTCTAGTGCACCTGTTGTTCATTTCATTAACACCAAAGCAGCTGAAACTGATTAACAACCCCCTCTCCTACTTAACTGACCAGATCAATATCCCAGAAGTTTAATTGACTTGATGCAATACTCTGATTAAAAAGTGTTCCTTTAATTTTTTTGAGCAGTGTATTTTACTAATTGGTAAGTGACACTATGATATCTGTGATATTAGTTTAGTTATCAATTCTGTGTCTTATGTGGTCTTGTAATATTTTGGACAATTTAATTGTGCCAAAATACAGTGATACTTCAGCTTTCCTTTTACTCTACAGAAACTCCCACAATTAGATTGTAAAAACTTTACTTGTACTATTTGGTTTAAACTGCGTTCTGCTCTTTCCCCAGCTACTGTCTTTAACAAACCTGTTTGGTAACTGCTACCCTGTGTTGGGATTCTCTGTGTGTGTTTTTGCTTGTAATAATGTAAAATGATTTTCTTAGTAAAGTGGCATTTCTCATTTGAGGGTACTGTAATTATAACAAGCTAAAGGGGTTGAATGTTAATGTATCATACACTATATGGCAAAACGTCCAATCAGTTGGCAACCCTACTAAATATTGATTTCACGTGTTTCTGCCACACCCATTGATAACAGGTGCATAAAAGCCAGCAGTTAGCCAATAAACCTATAGACAAACATTTAAAATAAAGAATGGGTCATAAAGAGCGACTTTAACATGACACTTTCATAGGATGCCACCTTTGCAACAAGTCAGATCTGCTCCAGTCAACTACAAGTGCTGTTATTGTGAAGTGGGAGCATCTATGAGCAACAGCAGCTCAGCAACGAAGTGGTAGATCAGGCTAACTCCCTGAGTGGGGCCAACGAATGCTGTAGTGCGTAGCACGTAGAATTAGCCAGTTACCTGTTACATCACTGATCTAACTCTGGAAGCAACATCAGCACAAGAACTGTGCTTCGGGAACTTCATGAAATGGGTTCAATATGGTCAACTCCTTCCTATGGGAAAGCCAGAGAGCACGGCTTTGTGTCTGAAATTGTTTTCTGGAATATCTATTTTGTTCCTATCTCAGCATGTTTTATAAGTTGGTGCACAGCTTTTGGCTTTGCGCTGTTACATAGACATGACGCGGGGGTTTCCGCTTAGTGGATCAGCTCTGTTTTGTGCAACCTTTTAAGGGGAAAGGGGCTATCTAAACAGGGGCTGTCCAAGTGGTTGGTACAAACCAATGGAATGGTGTATTGCGCTATGGGATTCACCTCGTCTTTGGCTGTCCATGCACATTTTACCCGAGGTATGGCCACTTTGGGCCTTCTCAAGTGGGGTTTCTGTACATGAAATCTGTGCAGCAGCTAGCTGGGCTACACCTCACACATTTATGACGTATCATCGCTTTAATGTGATGATGCCCTCACTGGCGCAAGTGGTGCTGAGTGTTGGCAACACAATAAGGGAAAGCATTGCCAGTCATTCTTGGGGTTAAGTGCTTTCCTGTCCATGGGGCATTGTTAGAAACATCTCGATAAAAAAGAGTTGACGGGATTGAACAAAAAAGAAAGAAAACCTTCTGTATATAAACAGGTTATTTGAGTGAAAGGAGGGAGGCTACTTACAACTCCTGCTTCATACGCTAAAGAATGGCTAGTGAACTTTCTGAAGAGGAGATGCATGTGCGCTTGTTATATGGATCGGCACATAAAAGTGCCTCAAGACGCAAAGCGTCTCACTGACCTTAAAATAAAGGCACTGTTCTATTTATTTTCAGAACAAATCCAGGAGTCCTTATGGCTTTCCCAAAAGAAGGAGTCTCCCTCCTTTCACTCAAATAATCTTATTGTTTCCATGGCCGAGCAGCTGCACCCAAGCCTGACATCACCATTTGCAATGCCCAGCGTTGGATAGAGTAATGTAAAGCATGCCGCAACCTCACTCTGGAGAAGTAAAAACATGTTCTTTGGAATGATTAATCAAGCTTTACCATTTGGCAGTCTGATGGATGAATCTACATTTGGCTATTGCCAGGAGAACAATTCCTACCGGAATACATAGACCACTGTAAAGTTTGGTGGAGGGGATAATGATCTGGCAGGTTGTCTGTGTTTTGGCTAGGCCCCTTAGATCAAATTCCAGTTCCAGGGAAGAGTATTCTTGATGCTACAGGATGCAACTTTTTAACCAACTGGGCTCTATCAACTTTGTGGCAACAATTTAGGGAAGGCCCTTTGCTGTTCCAGCATTACTTTGTCCATGTGCAAAATGTGAGGTTCATAAAGACATGATTAAATTTATTTGGTGTGGAGGAACTCTATTGGCCTGCACAGAGCCCTGACCTCAAACCCATTAGACACCACAGGAATTAATATGCCAATTGCGAGGCAGGCTTTCTCGTCCAACATCAGTGCCTGAGCTCACAAATGCTCTTTTGGAACTGAATTAGCACAAATTCCCACAGACATACTCCAAAATCTGGTTGAAAGCCTTCCCAGAAGAGTGGGGGCTGTTATAGCTACAAAGGGGGTCCAACTTTAAAGCCCATGGTTTTAGAATGGGATGTCCAACAAGCTCATACAGGTGTGATGGCCAGGTGTCCACCGACTTTTGGCCATATAATGTACGTATTTAATCTGTTTTCCAAAACTTGCATACATAAATTGTATATATAACTAGTCTTAGCTATTATTATTTTTGAGATAAAACCGAATATGCAAGTTACCACTAAAAACACCATTGGAATTTTCAGCTAAGTCTGAAGCTTAGTCATGTTTGTTTTAACTTTTAGTAACAATAAAAACACTCCTCTGGTTATTGTTTAATCTTGAATGAGCTTTAAGAGAGGAACACTAAATGGCAAGAACTGAAGTAATTATTAATTGAACATTTATCTTTTCTATTTTGACCACGGATTACATCACTCTTTGCTTTGGTTTTATGAATGTACACCTCAGCTGAGCCATGGGGGGAAACATTGCAGTTTTCTTAACAAAGTATTCGATCTTTATAAAAGGCGACTCAGATTCAGGAATTGTCAGATTCAGGAGGCAGAAGGAGACGATAAATTTTTTGGGATTTTAACAAGGTAATTGAACTTAATTTGCGGAAAAAAGGAAAGGAGCCAGATGAGGTGGTTTGGGCATCTGATTAGGATGCCTCCTGGGCACGCCCTACTGGTAGGAGACCCCGGGGTAGACCCAGAACACGCTGGAGAGATTATATATCTCGTCTGGCCTTGGAACGCCTTGGGATCTTCCAGGAGGAGCTGGAAAGCGTTGCTGGGGATAGGGACGTCTGGACTACCCTTCTTAGCCTGCTGCCACCGCGACCCGGCCCAGGGTAAGCGGCGGAAAATGGATGGATGGATGCAGAAAAAAACATAACAGACATGAGTTATACATTTAAGTAGAATCTTTTAAATGTTTTATAAAATGACTGAAAGAGGACTTTATTACTGAGCAGCCATCAGTTCTCAATGTTTACAAATAGATGTTAATACTGGTCTGAGCTCAACTGATGAGACAACCTTATAAACAGTTATTTCTTACAGTTTATGTCGCTTTGGTTCATTTCTTGAAACAGTCACAAAGGGGACCTATTATGCTTTTTGGGTTTTCCCCTTTCCTTTTGTATGTTATATAGATTTTTGTGCATGTAAAAGGTCTGAAAAGTTACAAAGCCTATAGTCCACGCCAAAGGGAGCTACTCTCTCTTACAGAAAACACTGCTCCTGAACTGCCTAAAATGCCTTGTTTGTAGTCCGGCGTTTACTTCTGTAACTTATCTACGTCACTAAGTCACACATTTGAATAATGTTTGGCATGCCCTCAACCAGAGCCAGTCAGAGCGAAGGCCGGGTGGTTTCGCCATGTCTAGAGAACGCCGGTTTTGTCAGCGCCAAGGCAAATTCCCTTGTTTGTTCAGCTGTCCATTCAGAGCAGACTTGGCTCGTCGGGAGGGGGGGTCTTAAAGAGACAGGAACTAAAACTGAGTGTTTCAGACAGAGGGTAAATAGAGGTGCTGCAGATTCAGGCAGTTTAGAAAAAATAAATTATTTATTGAATATTAAAACACAAAACCTATTCTAGTAGAACTCCTAAATAAAGACCATGAACCTGAAAATTTGCATAATATGGTCCCTTTAACATTCTTTAAACTAATTGCAATTGTCACAACTGTTTCATGGGACATCACAATTCTATTTCATGTCTGGAAACGGTAAGAGCTCACCCAGAACACTACATTTGTGCTTCAAAACCTAGTTATTTGCCAATGCCACCAAAACTAAATGTTTTTTGTCATTGTGTGAGCCGTACTGGTCAAACTATTTTTTCACCATGGCAGTCAACCCTGGAAATGTTTATTGTGCACACATTTCTGTTTTGTTAACACTGACTGATTACTGTACCATGCAAGAATTTCTGTTTTGTCGCTGAATGCTATTGTGTATCACACTGAGAGTTTTAGATACTGATTTCAACAGTAGGTTACATTTACTGGGGAAAGTCAATACTGTACACTACAATACTGTTGTACACAGAAAAAGGATATGCACATTTGTATGCATACAGTTACTGTAATTTACTTTTGTAGCAATGTAACATGTAAACAGAAAATTCACATTTGTATGTACATTTTTAAACATTTCATGTAATGTCAGTGAACTGCAAATGTGCTTGTCATGTCATAGATGCAAAAAGAATATACATGTATGTCTGACAGACTTTGATAATGGATCATTTTGCATGTGATGGCTCATGTTTAGAAGTTGTGAAGAGTATGACAATATCGCTGAGAGTCAGTTTTGTGCAAATTGTAGACAATTGTACTTACTCTTGTGCTAAAACACATGCAATTTGCTTAAATTAATAAGAAATTCAAATCTGGAGTGACCAAGAAACTGATTGTTCAGAGATTTGAAAAAAATAAATCTCAATTCTAAACTCGGTAATTTAGCCAAAGAGATTGAGAAAAACTGTAAAAACACAGGCTTTTACACCACAAAAATAACCACAAAAAAACTACTTTGAGAATAGTCATACACTGAAGTGAGAGAGATTGCTGGTCAAGCCGATTGAGGCAGGTGTGAAATGCAAGTGAAGCTGGAGCTACCTGGAGCTTGAGCAAGCTATAGACATTAAGGCCTTGTCCACACGTACACGGGTATTTTTTACAAACGGGTTGTCCTCCTGCCATTATACAATGTGGTAGGCCTACATTGTGGTAGCCTATGGAGTTGCTGAGAACACCACAATCAATTTATTGTCTATTGCTTTGTTGTCGGTTTTATATATTTCAGGTGGGAAGACGTTTTTGGTAACATAGGTCAATATGCCACTGGACTCTGTTTACTGATTTGCTGTGGCTTTTATTAGTCTGCAATTCGCCGCAGAATCAAACGTCTGCAAGTCACAGTGTCCACTGCAGGTTTCCATAGACATTGCATGACAGCTGCTCTGTATTTTCAGCATTACATCTGAATGCAGCACTGCCCTACGTAGTGACGCCTCCTTAACATAGTCCTGTCAGCAGTATGAAAACCAGCACTACTTGGCTATGTCTACCATTGCACAAAACAAAGGAGTTAATGGTGCACACAATACCTTGATGGCTGCGTAATAATAGATTTTCTTTCGGCTAACAAGACTTTTCAAGAATATTTTTGGGCAGCACGGTGGCTCAGTGGTCAGCACTGTTGCCTCACAGCAAGAAGATTCCTGGTTCAAACCCCACCTCAACCAAGGGCCTTTCTGTGTGGAGTTTGCATGTTCTCCCCGTGTATGTGTATGTGTGGGTTTCCTCCCACCATCAAAAGATATGCTCCAGTGCCTTGACCAGTCACTGCCAATTCACCTGGAGTTGGTCTGTGTGTCCTATGTGTGTGAGCAAGTCTGTCGTAATATGTTGGGTGAGCAAGTCTGGCTGCCGTGGTATCACTCAGACTGAGTGTTGTTTGGTAGCTGTCGGTCCATTCATTGTTCGTTCTGTGTTATTAATTGGTGACCAATTTGTGTAAAGCGCTCTGAGTATCTAAAAAAAATGAATTATTATTATATAGACTAGTAATGAAGGTGCCTTGTTCAATCAAACTGCAAAAGGCAGCAAAAGGCAGCGCAGCAGACAAACGACACAGATTCATATAATAATTTATTGGTGCAGCCCGGAGAATTGGAGCAGCGGGTGCGGTGTTGCAGTCGCTCTATCGCACCGTTGTGACGAAGAGAGAGCTGAGCCAGAAGGCAAAGCTCTCAATCTACCGGTCTATCTTCGTTCCTACTCTCACCTATGGTCATGAAGGGTGGGTCATGACCGAAAGAACGAGATCGTGGATACAAGCGGAAATGAGTTTCCTCCGGAGGGTGGCTGGCATCTCCCTTAGGGATAGGGTGAGAAGTTCAGCCATCCGTGAGGGACTCGGAGTAGAGCCGCTGCATGGAAAAAGTCCTATACGCCACTTTTCTCCGGCCAGTGGTATGACTCTTGTTAATGAAACTATAGCCATAAACTCTTTTCACTCTACCTCCGTTTTCTTTTCCACCTCTCATTATTATGACATTATGCATTTACAGTTGTACCAGGTAACATCCCTTAAAAGTTAGTAGGTAACTTATCATAAGTCTGGTTTCCATATTACCAATAATTTGAATGCATAAACACAATCCCCAGGTTGACATTATATAAACGATTTTGTGTGTGAAAGTCACGTCATGAATTGTCATGTGTTTGTCATTGTCTCTGGTCAGTGGAATCATCAACCTCTATGGACAGTCCTCCTAGTCAAAATAATCATTCCTATATGATGCGTGTGATATCGGAAAAGGCCTACAAATTGTCCCATGCCATTGTTGCAAACTCATGTCAGATGTCCTTCAACTGCTGTTTCAACAGGGGTTTCTGCCGGTATCACAGTCATATACAATTCACAGTATAGTATTTTTTCTTTTGATGTGTGTGCCCCTGCCCTCAAGATGGGTAATGAGCAGGACACATACTGTATACTGCCATTCCATTGTCGCAGTACCTCCATTGCCTCTCAACTACACTCTTAAATTACCTCCAAAACCTCAGGTTATGTTCTACAAGCACGTAAAATGAGGGCCACCAAAAAAAGAAAACCGCCGTTGCTCGTTCTTCCCCTGAGACATGAGTCTACAGTTTGGGCAATCCTGTGGATGAATGGATCGATAACAGTCGTGTGTGTGGCTCTGGAATCTGTTACAGTGGCTAGTGTGGATCCACTCTCCAGGCTTTCAGACTATGCGGTTCTGTGTTGTGGATTTCACAAAGCACGGCGGAGAGATTTGCACAATAACTTAACATTTCATTCTTTTTTTTTATACTTTTATTGTAGCATATTATAGCGTATACATTGTTCATTGTGTCCCTTAATATTATTGCAAACATTTATTTTTCTTCATTCACACAAATGACAAGACATTAAACATAACTGAGGTTACATCCACAATAAAAAGAAAACAAACAAATAAATAAATAAAACAAATAATGCAATAACATTTCTCGAGAAGGCTAGTTTACGTTGCACTGTTGGTGTAATCATCGTGGATGCTTAATAAGATGCTATAATAATATAACTCCATTCTAAAGAGTCATAAGACTGGTTGTGTAATAGGTTTGCAATGTTTAAATTTTTTTATCTGCTATGTGAACTTGGTTGTTCGTTCTATAAGTTATGTGTTCCATCTCATATATTTCATTTACATGTTCGATCCACTTTTCAATATTTGGTTGAGTTGGTTATAACACATTTTTTGTAATTTGCTTTAAGGCAGTAATTCTCAGGATCCCGACAAGATATCTATCTGATTCCATCATCTCCGGGGGCCATAGGCCAAGGACAACAGAATGTGGATGTGTCATTAAATCGATAATTATGCTCCAGAATTGTTGAAGTTTGGAACATAAATAGAAAATATGTGAATGAAGTGCCTTTACATCTCCACATTTCTTTCAACAGTTAGATTTACCAGACTGATACATTTTTCCTTGTTGTATAGGAGTTATAAAATATCAAAGTTGAATTTTCCAGAAATAAGAGATTGTTGTTCTGTGAGAATGTATTGAACTGTTTTCCAGTCTTCAGTGGTAAACTTTCAGTTCCTCTTCCCATTTACTTCTGGCTTTGGAGGCATTCATCTCAATGTCACTGTTCTCTAAAATCCTGTACATTTCTCCCATAAACATTTTTTTGCTTCGTATCCTCATATTTCGTTATTTTGTATGTCAGCAAAGGATGAGCATTATGGATCCTGATTTATTTTACTTTTTTTGCCATCATATAGCTTCGAACTTTGAGATACTTTAAAAAAACATTCTAATGTTTTTCACTTTGGTTTGCTTTATCATTTATCCATACCATAATAGGTCTTATCTGTGCTTCAAGGTAGTAATTAGTCAATTTAGGCATGTCTAACCCCCTAATTTTTTTTTTTTTTTTAAGTACTTTCATTTTAACTCGAAGTTTCTTACTATCCCAAAGGAATTTGCTAATTGAAGTATCCCAGTTTTTTTAAATGTTGGCTGGTACAAAAATTGGCAATGTCTGAAAAAGAAACAAGAAACGGGGGAGAAAATTCCTTCTTATTGTTTCAAGCTTTGCAAACAGAGACAGTGGTACCAGTCTCCATCTATTTAAATGTTTAATTTTATATTCAAGTTTTTCATAGTTGTGTTTTGAGGTATCACAATGCCCAGGTACAGTGCATCCGGAAAGTATTCATACCCCTTCACTTTTTCCACATTTTATTATGTTACAGCCTAATTCCAAAATGGATTAAATAAAAAAAAATTCTCAACATTCTACACATAATACCGCATAATGACAAAGTGAAAAAGGTTTTTTAGAATCTTTTGCAAATGTATTACAAATAAAATAATAAAATATCACATGTACATAAGTATTCACACCCTTTACTCAATACTTTGTTGAAGCACCTTTGGCAGCAATTACAGCCTCAAGTCTTCTTGAGTATGATGCTACAAGCTTGCCACAACTATCTTGGGGCAGTTTCTCCAATTCTTCTTTGAAGATCGTCTCAAGCTCCTTCAAGTTGGATGGGGAGCGTCGGTGCACAGCTATTTTCAGATCTCTCCAAAGATGTTCAATCGTGTTCAAGTCTGGGCTCTGGCTGGGCCACTCAGGGACATTCACAGACTTGTCCCGAAGCCACTCCTTTGTTATCTTGGCTGTGTGCTTAGGGTCGTTGTCCTGTTGGAAGGTGAACCTTCGCCCCAGTCTGAGGTCCAGAACGCTCTGGAGCAGGTTTTCATCAAGGATCTCTCTGTACATTGCTGCATTCATCTTTCCCTTGATCCTGACTAGTCTCCCAGTTCCTGCTGCTGAAAAACACCCCCACAGCATGATGCTGCCACCACCATGCTTCACTGTAGGGATGGTATTGGCCAGGTGATGAGCAGTGCCTGGTTTCCTCCAGACATGACGCTTGGCATTCAGGCCAAGAGTTCAATCTTGGTTTCATCAGACCAGAGAATTTTGTTTCTCATGGTCTGAGAGTCCTTTAGGTGCCTTTTGGCAAACTCCATGCGGGCTGTCATGTGCCTTTTACTGAGGAGTGGTTTCCGTCTGGCCACTCTACCATAAAGGCCTGATTGGTGGAGTGCTGCAGAGATGGTTGTCCTTCTGGAAGGTTCTCCCATCTCCACAGAGGAACACTGGAGCTCTGTCAGAGTGACCATCGGGTTCTTGGTCACCTCCCTGACCAAGGCCCTTCTCCCCCAATTGCTCAGTTTGGCCGGGCGGCCAGCTCTAGGAAGAGTGATGGAGACCACTGTGCTCGTTGGGACCTTCAATGCTGCAGAAATTTTTTTGTACCCTTCCTCAGATCTTTGCCTCGATACAATCCTGTCTCGGAGGTCTACAGACAATTCCTTGGACTTCATAACTTGGTTTGTGCTCTGACATGCACTGTCAACTGTGGGACCTTATATAAACAGGTGTGTGCCTTTCCAAATCATGTCCAATCAATTGAATTTATCACAGGTGGACTCCAATCAAGTTGTAGAAACATCTCAAGGATGATCAGTGGAAACGGGATGCACCTGAGCTCAATTCTGAGTGTCACTGCAAAGGGTGTGAATACTTATGTACATGATATTTTATTTTTTTATTTTGAATACATTTGCAAAAAATTCTAAAATACTTTTGTTCACTTGGTCATTATGCGGTATTGTATGTAGAATGTTGAGAATTTTTTTTTATTTAATCCATTTTGGAATTAGGCTGTAACAAAATAAAATGTGGAAAAGGTGAAGGGGTATGAATACTTTTTGGATGCACTGTATCTCAATTTTGTTTGATCCCACCTTAGGTTATATTAACTCCTAAGATCCTGTGGTGTTGGTCCTTCGATCATCATTGCCTCAGATTTACAAGTATTCAGTTCATAGCCTGAAAACCTACTATATTATGTTCTTGTTGCCATCACTGAGGGTACTAATATTTCAGGGTCTTTTAGGTAAAACATGATGTCATCTGCTAAAAGTGCAATTTTATGGGTTTCCCCCTGTTATTCCTTTTATGTCCTCTTGTTTTCTAATACTCTCTGCTAAAGGTTCAATGCTTAAAGATTAAAGGTAAAAGAGGATCTCCCTGTCTTGTTCCTCTAAATAGACAAAACACTTTCGACATGTCTCTATTGGTTCTGACTTGTGCATTTTGGTTTTTATACATCTTCTGTAACCATGATATAAACTTTTCATTGAAGCTTCTACATGTTCCAAAGATAAATGTCCAGGAGACCCTGTCAAATGC
This sequence comes from Galaxias olidus, assembly GCA_026901105.3. Taxonomy (NCBI): domain Eukaryota; kingdom Metazoa; phylum Chordata; class Actinopteri; order Galaxiiformes; family Galaxiidae; genus Galaxias; species Galaxias olidus. The sequence continues at coordinate 22,809 of JAPMUY010006587.1, forward strand.
TTTCTCCACATCTTAAGTTAAAAGCATAGCCCGTTGATTTGTCTTTTTAGAGTGGCTAATTATATTCAAGGTACGCCTTATATTGTCACAGTAATCCATTTTTAATAAAGCCTGTCTGGTCTGCGTTTATTATAGTTGGTACAATTTCAGATAATCTTTTTGAGATAATACCTGTTAGTATAGTAACTATTACCTGTTGTAATATTTTTTTATCTCCATTTAGAAGGGGTATTGGTCTATATGATGCAGTTTGTAGGGATCTTTACCTTCTTTATGGATTAAGGTTATCATTTTAGTTTTAGCCCATTGATTATTTTCTAAAACCCAATTAAAGGCTTTAAGCAATTATGGGATTAAGTCCCCCTTAAACTCTTTATAAAATGCATTTGTGAAGCCATCAGAACCAGGACTTTTTCCTGTTTTTAGTTGTATGTGTTTTTTCATTTCCAATTCTGAGAGGCTGTGTAAGCTTAATGTTTTGTTGTTCAGAAACTTTAAGTAACTCAAGCTCTTTCAAAAATGTTTTCATCTTTAATTCATAGTTTATTTCCTGACTTTCATTACTATGGAGCTCTTAATAGAATTTTGCGAATTCATTAACTACTTAATCTAATTTTTGGAGAGCTAAGGTTCCTCTTGTCAGGGCCGCCAGGGATCGTCCTAGTTTCAGCACCGGCCGGTGGACAGCTCCCGGCATGTTTCCACGTGCCTTATTGTTGATTAGTCTCACTTGGGTGGCCCTTAATGATTATTGTTTGCACCTGTTTTGTCTACTATTTAAGTTCCTCCCCACCTTAGTCCTGTGTTGGTTCATTGTTTGTTTTCCGTGACATGTATGTCGGTGTACTGGTCCATTAAACCTTTTAGTCTCCATTTGGAGCGATTTACTTTGAGAGAGTTGTCTCAGTGCTTCTTTTAGTAGCCCTCTAGTTCTGTAGCTTAGCGATCAGTCTGCGTTTGAGCCTGTTCCGCTCCTGGGTGCCATTACAGAATGAACCAACCAACCGAGGGCTCAGCAGACCTCAGGGACCTCCAAACGGCTGTACTTCAGCAAGAAGTGGCCATGGGGAGGCACAGGCAGGACATGGAGTCCGTCGTCACCCAGCTACAGGCTGTCACCTTGGCACTGGAGTGTTTGACGTTAGCACAGTCCGAGCTACGAATCACGTGCTTAGCCACCAACGCTGCTTCCACCACGCCGTCAGAAGGTCTACCCACGGATCACCAGCTATCAACAACGGACACTGGCGGGTTTTCGCCTCCCAGGGAGGTTTCCCTTCCGGCCCCGGAAAGATATGATGGGCACCCAGGCGGGTGTCGCAGCTTCCTCCTACAATGCACCAATGTGTTCCGTTGCCAGCCCTGGTCTTTCCGAGAGGAGCCCAACCGGGTGTCCTACATCATTGCACTACTCACGGGGAGGGCCCTCGCTTGGGCTACCGCCGTGGCAGAACGTCGGGCCCCAGCCCTTTTTGACTCCGCCCTCTTCATGGAACAGTTCCGGCTGACCTTCGACCACAGGGTTAGTGGTCACGAGGCGGCCACACGACTCCTTCGACTACGCCAGGGAGACCGGTGTGTGGCTGACTACGCCGTGGATTTCCGCTCATTGGCCATCGAGAGCGGGTGGACGGCCGAAGCCCTGGTGCCAGCTTTCCACGAGGGGTTGTCGGAGTCCATCAAAGACGAGCTAGCGGCGAGGGAGGACGTGGAGGGGCTGGACGCTCTTATCGATGTGGCCATCCGCATGGACAAGCGTCTCCAGGAGCGGCGGCGCCATCGCCGGCAGCAGTGGCAGCCGGACCGGGCACGCTTGTCAACTAAGGAAAGGGAAAAGAACCAGCACTCACCAGCTATAGGAGGAGGGCTGGTGAGCATTTGTGTCTTCTTCGCGAACATATCTACCCGGTTTCAATTACCAGTGACTTTGTCTTGGGGAGGGGGTTCGCACTCTGCTTCCGCGTTTATTGACTCAGGGGCGGCGGGAGATTTTATTGATGGAGCATGGGCGCGTCAGCATGGCATTCCTCTGTGGGATCTGGAACAGCCCCTTCCCATCACAGCCTTGGACGGTCAGGCCTTGGGAACTGGTAGCGTAAACCTAATTTCTGCACCGGTTCGTCTGCAGACCGTGCTCAACCACCAGGAAGTCGTCCAGTTCCATGTCATATCCTCTCCCGACCTGCCCATCATTCTCGGTTACCCCTGGCTGGCCCGCCATAATCCCAGTCTCTGTTGGACCACTGGAACCCTGCTGGCCTGGGGACGAAATTGTCAATCCACCTGCCTCCTCGACCGCCCTCCACAGGACGTTCCGGAGCGGGTGCCCCCAGCAGACCTGTCGGGAGTGCCGGTGATTTATCGGGATTTGGAGGCCGTTTTCAGCAAGAGACGCAGCTTGCTGCTTCCGCCGCATCGGGAGTTTGACTGCGCCATTGAGCTGCTCCCGGGTACCACGCCTCCCCGTGGGCGAGTCTTCTCCCTGTCCGTTCCGGAACACAAGGCCATGGAGGACTACATTGCCGAGGCCTTGGCTGCTGGTTTCATTCGCCCTTCCACCTCTCCAGCGGGAGCTGGGTTCTTCTTTGTGGACAAGAACACGGGTGGGCTCCGGCCGTGTATAGACTACAGGGGGTTGAACAGGATCACGGTCAAGAACCGGTATCCGCTGCCTCTTATGTCCACGGCGTTCGAGAGACTCCAGGGGGCGTCATGGTTCACTAAACTGGACCTAAGGAGCGCCTATAATCTCGTCCGCATACGAGAAGGGGATGAGTGGAAGACTGCCTTTAACATACCCAACGGGCACTACGAGTATCTGGTGATGCCCTTTGGTCTTACCAACGCTCCAGCCGTCTTCCAGGCGCGGATCAATCATGTGCTCCGAGACTTCCTGGATCTATTTGTCCATGTTTACCTGGATGACATCCTAATCTTCTCCACGACAGAGGCTGAACACGTTCAACATGTCCGCCTCGTGCTCCAGCGCTTGCTTCAGAACTGTCTCTATGTCAAGCCGGAGAAATGCATCTTCCACGCCCACCGGGTGTCATTCCTGGGTTACATCGTCTCCAAGGGGAGCCTCGCCATGGACGAGTCCAAGGTTCGTGCCATCCAGGAGTGGCCGGCGCCAACGTCGGTCAAGGAGGTACAACGATTCCTGGGGTTTGCCAACTTTTATCGCCGTTTTATTCGGGACTTTGGCTCGCTGGCCCGGCCCCTTACAGAGCTCACATGGAAGCCCTCTCTACGGTTCACCCTGTCGGCTGCTGCCCGAGGTGCCTTCGAGGAACTCAAGCACCGTTTCTCCACTGCGCCTGTGTTGCGTCTACCGGACCCTGACTTACCATTTGTGGTGGAAGTGGACGCTTCTGAGGTAGGGGCAGGGCGGTTCTGTCGCAACGAAGCTCCCCTAAGGACAAACTCCATCCCTGTGCTTTCTTCTCCCGTCGCCTCACTCCGGCAGAACGTAACTACAGCATTGGGGACAGGGAGTTGCTAGCGGTCAAATTGGCCTTAGAGGAGTGGAGACACTGGCTCAAGGGGGCAAGTCATCCGGTCGTCGTCTGGACGGACCACAAGAACCTCGAGTTCATTCGGTCCTCCAAACGGCTGAATGCGAGACAGGCCCGCTGGGCTCTCTTCTTTGACCGTTTTGATTTATTAATCACTTTCCGACCAGGTTCTAAGAATGGGAAGCCCGATGCCCTGTCCCGTCTCCCGGCCCCTGTGGAGTCCTCTCCGAGCAGCGACGTCATCGTGCCTCCCGCCAGGATTGTGGCAGCCGTCGAGTGGGGTGTGCTGGAGGAGGTCCGACTAGCCACCCGGAACATCCAGGTGCCTCCAGGGGGCCCACCGGGTAAGCTGTATGTGCCACCTCGCCTGCGTTCCAAGGTACTTACCTGGGGCCATGCCTCTCGTCTGACCTGTCACCCGGGCCGGACCAGAACTTTGGACTTCCTTCAACGCCATTTCTGGTGGCCCAACATCCGGCGGAGCGTGGAGGAGTATGTGGCTGCCTGCGCTGTCTGTGCCTGCAACAAACGCCCCACCAATAAACCAGTAGGATTGCTTATGCCCCTGCCCATCCCCCGTAGACCCTGGTCTCACATCTCCCTGGATTTCGTCACCGGTCTGCCTGTGTCTCAAGGGAATACGGTTATTCTTGTGGTCGTTGACCGCTTCTCTAAGGACACTGACCACGTCCGTCTGACCACGTCCCACTTTGTGCCTCTCCCCAAGCTTCCCTCTGCTGTGGACACGGCTCGCCTGGTTCTCACCCACGTCTTCCGGGTGCATGGGCTTCCGACGGACGTGGTCAGTGACCGAGGGCCCCAGTTCGCGTCCAGGTTCTGGAAGGCCTTCTGCCGTCTGCTCGGCTCTACGGTGAGTCTGTCCTCCGGTTACCATCCACAGTCTAACGGGCAGACGGAGAGGGTCAACCAGGACCTGGAGACCAGCCTCCGCTGTCTGGCTTCCAAAAGCCCCTCCACCTGGAGCCAGCAGCTGCTGTGGGCTGAGTATGCCCACAACACCCTCCGGCACGCGGGCCTGGGCATGTCTCCGTTCGAGTGCCAATACGGGTACCCTGCTCCGCTGTTTCCCAACGACGAAGAGGAGGTGGGGGTTCCCTCCGCCGAGGCGTTTGTCGGGAGATGTCGGCGTGCTTGGAGGAAGGCTCGTCTCGCCCTCTTGCGCTCCGGGCAGGCGACGGAGAGGCAGGCTAACCGCCGGCGCAGAGCGGGTCCTTCTTATCGAGTGGGACAGCGGGTGTGGCTGGCCACCAAGGACCTGCATCTCCGAGGGGGTACGGCTAAGCTGAACCAGAGGTACATCGGGCCCTACACCATTGAGAAGAAGACCAAGATCAGCTCTCTCAAGGTCCACCCAGTGTTCCACGTCTCGTGCCTGAGGCCTGTCTTCGTGAGCCCGTTGTGTCCCCCTCCAGATCCTGTGCCTGCACTAATTGACGGGCGTCCTGCCTCCACCCTGGAGTGGTTCCTGGTGGACTGGGAGGGATACGGTCCGAATGCTCCTGGGAGCCCGGCCCAGATCCTGGATAAGTCCTTGATTTCTGATTTTCTGCTTCACAGGTCTGGGCCGCCTGGGGATCGCGTCCGGAGCCGCTCTTCGGGGAGGGGGTCCTGTCAGGGCCGCCAGGGATCGTCCTAGTTTCAGCACCGGCCGGTGGACAGCTCCCTGCATGTTTCCACGTGCCTTATTGTTGATTAGTCTCACTTGGGTGGCCCTTAATGATTATTGTTTGTTCCTCCCCACCTTAGTCCTGTGTTGGTTCATTGTTTGTTTTCCGTGACATGTATGTCGGTGTACTGGTCGATTAAACCTTTTAGTCTCCATTTGGAGCGATTTACTTTGAGAGAGTTGTCTCAGTGCTTCTTTTAGTAGCCCTCTAGTTCTGTCTAGCGCTTGTCACTGCATTTTTATTATTATTTTATTATATTATTATGATAATTAGTGTGCCTCCGTAGGCCTCCGTATGTCAATAACCGTACATGCTACACATACGGTTCATATATCAAAACGTGCGTACTGATCTGTAGATGTGTGCTTTTTATACTGTGACATCATTTAATGTACGATATTAATATAATATTTAATAAACTGCAAAAAATGGCCATTTTTCACACCTTTTCACACTTTTTCGAATGTCCTCGCAGAGCTCAGCCTCCGTACATGCTACACATACGGTTCATATATCCACACGTGCGTCTTGGTCCGCAGATTTATGCTTTTTCAAAATTTCTCATTTGTAATTTATACATTTTTAATTATTCTTAATTAACATGCTTTTTTTAGGTCTCAGCTGAAACGCTACTCCTCCTACAAATTTTATGTTACGTATACGGTTCTAATGGGAAAATGTTCAGAATATCATGGTGCATTGGAAACTTATTCAGATTTTTGATACAATTAATACTTTTATAATTATGCAAATATGTAAATGAGCCTCATTTGCATATACCACTGAAACTGGATTATCTCACTGAGTTTTCATGCGAGACACACGGTTCATACATCAAAATGCTCATCTTGACATGCTGGATCATGAAACGTAAACAATTTCAGAAAATATTATGGGATGTATGTGGCACAATCAAAAATGCTTAACGGAGCATCTTTTTCAGCTTTTATGTTACAAACACCGTTCCAACTGCATATTGCTCAGCTTGGCCAACTTAGTCAACGTGCTAAAAATCATATTGATCCATCCCATAATTTGGAGTTTTTTACAGTTTAAGTGCCTCTCCCATAGACTTACAGTCAAGTTGTAGATCAGTGACCGTTTATAGTACAGACATGGTTGAGGTATGTACATACTCAGGAGAGCATACTGATCAAAGTTTCAAAGTTTCATCTTGATATCATTTATACTTTTTGATTTCAGAAATGCTTGGTGGTCTATGGAGCCTCTTTGACTTCCATTCAAATTGTAGCTCAATGACCGTTAAAGGTAGATTTAAGATCAAGGTATCTAAATACTCAGTACAGCATACGGATTAAAGTAGTACAGTCATTGAGCTACAATGTGCATGTGTGTTTGTGCATACATACACACAATCACACACACAAACACACACACACACACACACATAAATCATATATTTGAAAATATTATAATAAACTCATCATATATTTATATACATATAAAAAATATATATATAATATCATAAAATATGTTAAAATACGTTATTGTATATAATCGGCTTCCTTGACTTCCAGTCTAATTGCATACGGTTCCATACAGTTACATACTGTATATAAGGTTACATTAAACATACAGAATACAAATATTTTATTGTTTTAAATAATTTACATTCATACAGTATTAAACGTAACATCATGAGTCAATCCTTATAGCATACAGCACATGCGTTGTGGGCACACTACATTTTCTTCAGGAAATGTCATACCATCTAGTTATTATTAGATGTGTGCTTTTTATACTGTGACATCATTTAATGTACGATATTAATATAATATTTAATAAACTGCAAAAAATGGCCATTTTTCACACCTTTTCACACTTTTTCGAATGTCCTCGCAGAGCTCAGCCTCCGTACATGCTACACATACGGTTCATATATCCACACGTGCGTCTTGGTCCGCAGATTTATGCTTTTTCAAAATTTCTCATTTGTAATTTATACATTTTTAATTATTCTTAATTAACATGCTTTTTTTAGGTCTCAGCTGAAACGCTACTCCTCCTACAAATTTTATGTTACGTATACGGTTCTAATGGGAAAATGTTCAGAATATCATGGTGCATTGGAAACTTATTCAGATTTTTGATACAATTAATACTTTTATAATTATGCAAATATGTAAATGAGCCTCATTTGCATATACCACTGAAACTGGATTATCTCACTGAGTTTTCATGCGAGACACACGGTTCATACATCAAAATGCTCATCTTGACATGCTGGATCATGAAACGTAAACAATTTCAGAAAATATTATGGGATGTATGTGGCACAATCAAAAATGCTTAACGGAGCATCTTTTTCAGCTTTTATGTTACAAACACCGTTCCAACTGCATATTGCTCAGCTTGGCCAACTTAGTCAACGTGCTAAAAATCATATTGATCCATCCCATAATTTGGAGTTTTTTACAGTTTAAGTGCCTCTCCCATAGACTTACAGTCAAGTTGTAGATCAGTGACCGTTTATAGTACAGACATGGTTGAGGTATGTACATACTCAGGAGAGCATACTGATCAAAGTTTCAAAGTTTCATCTTGATATCATTTATACTTTTTGATTTCAGAAATGCTTGGTGGTCTATGGAGCCTCTTTGACTTCCATTCAAATTGTAGCTCAATGACCGTTAAAGGTAGATTTAAGATCAAGGTATCTAAATACTCAGTACAGCATACGGATTAAAGTTGTTCAGTCATTGAGCTACAATGTGCATGTGTGTTTGTGCATACATACACACAAACACACACACAAACACACACACACACACACACATAAATCATATATTTGAAAATATTATAATAAACTCATCATATATTTATATACATATAAAAAATATATATATAATATCATAAAATATGTTAAAATACGTTATTGTATATAATCGGCTTCCTTGACTTCCAGTCTAATTGCATACGGTTCCATACAGTTACATACTGTATATAAGGTTACATTAAACATACAGAATACAAATATTTTATTGTTTTAAATAATTTACATTCATACAGTATTAAACGTAACATCATGAGTCAATCCTTATAGCATACAGCACATGCGTTGTGGGCACACTACATTTTCTTCAGGAACAATTTTAGACTCCCTTTGTCTCTTTTTACGAGATGCATGGCTATGATTTCGCCTCTTATTACAGCTTTTGCCCCCTCCCATAGATTTATGGGACGGATACAAGGTGGACTGTGTGAGGAGTAAGGGACATGAAACACCTTTCTGAAAAAATTAAGAAACATGAGTGTTCGAGGGCACACATGGAGAATACAGTCAAGCTAGGCATGCTCGGCACTCGGCAGAGGATTGGGGTGAGCAAAAAATGTAATAGGTCCATAAGAGTATAAACTTGAACTTCGCTCCTTTTTTTGTAATAACATTATAATTCCTATACAAGTCTGATCAACTATGTAAAGTGCCCTATGAATGTACGAGGTTAACATTGTAGGCCGATCATACAATTGTAAACATATTTAGCTTGTTTTGCTTTGTTGAATGTATGGAAGCTAATTAACCATGATCTAGAATGTTCTCTGATGAGCAAAATGGTTCAAGTGTACGGTCTAAACAAAGTTGTGACTGTTATTTTTACGTGTAGGAACTGGAGTGTTGAATAACCTGTCTTATCCTTCACCATCTATATGTTTAAATCTTTGCCAGGCATGTGTAATATGTTTAGGTATATTTACTGTGTACCTTTTTCTAATGTGTTTTTGATATGCTAGCTAATCAGTTGTACTTTTGGATTGAGGAAATGGGTTGTGATGTGGGTTTAGGTAACGTTATATCTTTAAAGCTATACGATCACATTGTTTAATTTGACACTACCCTTTTATTGATAAATGTGGCAAAGACGGAGCTGGTGTCGAATATCATGTCTTATCTTTGACCATCTGTATGTTTAAATCTTTGCACGACGATTATGCAATAAACTGCATGCACCCAACGTTTTGTTTGACAATCTTTAATAGAAGCTGACACACTTCTCTACTTTGAAGAGGATCAAGACCTACCCGAGGAAGAGCATGACACAGGATCGCCTGAATGCTCTGGAAATGCTATCTATGGAGAAAAAACGAATCAAAAACATCCCTGGCTTTAATAAATAATTTAGAGGTTTGCCACTCAGAATGACAGAATGGCCAAATTCCTTAACAAATAAGATGCCATACATACAAACAAAATACCCTGAGCAGGGCAGCACAGTGGCTCAGTGTTTAGTACTGGAGCCTCCCAGCAAGAAGGTCCTGGGTTCAAACCCCACCTGACCCAATGGCCTTTCTGTGTGCAATTTGTATGTTCTCCCCGTGTTTGTGTGGGTTTCCTCTGGGTACTCCGGTTTCCTCCCACCATCCAAAACCTACCAGTGCCCTGACCAGTCACTGCCAATTCACCTGGAGTTGGTCTGTGTGTGAGCAAGTCTGTTGTAATATGTTGGGTGAGCAAGTCTGGCGCAAATTGGTTGCCGTGGTATCACTCAGACTGAGTGTTGTGTTTGATAGCTGTCGGTCCATTCGTTGTTCATTCTGTGTAATTAATTGGCGACCAATTTGTGTAAAGCGCTTTGAGTCTCGAGAAAAGCGCTAAAAACTAAATAAAATGGATTATCATTAAAGACCAGGACTAGGGCTATCTGCAATACTTCTCCACGCTATCTGCTGCCTGAGATGGAAGTGTCACAAAACTGAACGACTATGGAATACCACTGGACTAGAGGTGCATCGCCGATACCTGAAAGATCTCAGATTCTCTTCTAATGCACGGATTGCTTACTTTGCAACATAATTTCTTCTTCAGAAAGAAATCCGAAGGTTTTATTTGACACTATCAATAACATTGATTCACTGCCCCTCCCTACATCACCATGTTTTTTATCAATGATTGTAATACGTTTCTTACTTTCTTTGCTGATAAGGTTATGGCTATTTGGTCCAGTTCTAGCCCCCCATTAATAATAATAATAATAATACATTGAATTTATAAGGCGCCTTTCAAGGCACTCAAGGTCGCCATTGTCTCCTACTGTTCTTTGCTGTAGCATGGAGGAAGGATGATGTTTGTTTCCTGCTTGTTATTTTTTTTACATGTTGATATTTAAAGGATAAAGTACAACATGGATTAACTTTAATGAATTTGTTGTAAAATATCTCTGTCCATGGAGCCCTGAGGGTATTTGAACCTGGCAGAGGTTTTTTTATTTTTTATTTTATTATCCGTTTTTATATTAATGTAGAATATCTTTTGAACTTTTGCAGTTTTTCGTAGCTTTGAAATCTCTGTATTTTCTTCTGTGTCCTTTCCTTCTCTCTCTGATTCCATCTTCTTCATCTTTTGGCGAGCCACTGCTCCTAGCCTTCGTTTCTCTGTGTATTGCTGTCGCTTCACTTTTTTCAATCTCCTCACTAGAGCATGGGGTACCTTGTCTGTCTTGTCTCTTGGTCACTGCATTTTATTCCTTCATCTTGGTTTTCTGGTTCGTTCTCTCTGTGCTTTGTTCTTGCCATCTTTATGTTGTCTGTTTTATCTTCTCTTAGCCGACATAATCTCTTAGGTTAGTGTCATTACACCTTAATGTAAATCACATTACACTCGTTTCATTTTTAAAACAAAGTATTTACACATGCTTGCCTAAATTTCCGTATTTTGTTTGTCTTCGCATCATCAGACTTGAATAAATTGAGGTTGTCCTGAAAGTGAATCAGTGTCAGCAATTTCAGAAATGGATCTTGAGACATGACATCACAAACTGGGGGGTGCTTTGTCTCCATCTCCCAATAGGCTCGTACATTGGGCATCTGCACAAACCCCATGTGCTGTACATACCCAGAACCTGCTCAATTTCTTTGGCAGTTTGGTTAACTGATTTTCCCTGTTTCTGTACACTTTACAAGTTTGTTGAACAGTTTCCTGTAGCATTTTATCAGTTACAAACTGTTTAAAATACAGTCACGCCTGTTACCTGAGACTTCCTCAGCACATTCATCAAATTCAACAGTCATCTCAATTTCTACTCTAAATATATCTTAAGAAGAAATTTCAATCTTTATTTAGTTTAATTAAATAATCAAAACAGTGTAGGTTGGCATTCAGGTAGGCACAATGCAAATTGCATCATGAAAGGCAACACAATGATGATGGAGGGATTTACATTTAAATTACCTTATACACCTACTGTATCACTTGATACACACAATTTTACTATAAAATAAGGTGCGAAATATTTAGTAATTAAAAGTTGCTTCAATACAGTAAATATTCATATTGAAATATTGGTAATAATAAAATTTTATTCTTGTCGTAACCTTTTCTAAATTCGCAGTCTTCCCTGTTAAAACTAGCGAGCCACTACCTGACGGCAGTCGATTTTGGATACAGCATTCAAAAGGTCCGTTACTGCCTGCAGTGCATGGATAATTCACCATAGGGCAGACTACATGTATCAGACTGCATAGAGGTTTTTCAGGAAAGTATTCATCACGATGATGATGTAGAGGTCTCAGAAACTCATGTAACAAATGATACAATTGGCGTTATACGGTAAACTTGGGATCACTCCTGGTAAAGCCAAATAATTTTCCTCGAGAAGCCGTCAATACATATGGTGACGCATTGCTGCCACCTGTAGAAAAAAGGAACAGCCTAGTATGTCGTTTTAATACGGAGCCCCGAAAGTCCCAAAAGGAATATTTTTTTATCTTGTGCGCACAAGTTATTTATCATAAGGGAACTAGTTATTTATCTTGTGCGCACAAACTAATTATAAATTCGTATACGTTTCTATAAGAACTTAGATGCCCACAGCCACCATAAAATAGAGAGAAATCAGTTAATACAGTTTTGTTTTCACCTTAGAATGTTTTATAATGAGATTATTGCTGCTCTTGCACGAAGACAGAAATCAGCAGAAATCATTTGCTGCGCATATACAACAGGCTCAGCCGACGGAAAGTCTATGCAGATTTAGGCCGTGTCATTGACTTCATCAAGGAACAATTGCAGGGTCCAGGGAAGTTTCATGTGTATAGATGGATGTTTACGAAGCGCCAGGAAATGGTGTTTATCCAATATGTTGTTTGTTTTTATAGGAAGAGCTAAATTACATTAAGGATTCTGGAATGCACACCGAATCCAACCCTCATCCAATACAAATGTGCCGGTTGGAATACCAAATGTGATGTACTCCACCTCAGAGTTATGGTACATGCCACTTGATCAAGTGGAGCTGAATATGTCCAAATAACAACGTGTGTTTCGCAGTTGTATTCCTTGCGATGAAGACATTTGATATTTCTATGATACTTATGGAAGAACTGGGCTTATAGTTCCTCAATAAAAGCCCTCTGGAAGCTATTGATATATATTTAGCCTAACACTAAGGAATGCTATCAATATACAATTAAATGATGACTAGATTTTTTTCATTATGTGATTGCTTCGTAACACGCAATCATATAGCCTACTGTTATCGTTAAGTTTCATTATTATGTGATTGCGTCAGCATGAGGCAGTCCTACTGTGATCTTTAAGTTTTATTATTAAATTAGCCCGATTTTTCTACGGTCGCAGTTTTGAGCATTTCGCTTTCATTGCAAAGCCAAAATTTCCGTTCCAATGCCAATACTGCGCTTGTACACAGCAAATGAATCTGTCCACTAGTTATTTTTTAATTGCATTTTTGGCACCAGCTAATTATAAGTATCAAGTGTTTCCCCACAATGCATAGCCTACGAACCGCTGTTATCCATTCATCTATCCATCCATGTTCCGCCGCTAATCCGGGGTCGGGTCGCGGTGGCAGCAGGCTCAGCAGGGAATTCCAGCCGTCCCTATCCCCAGCAACGTTTTCCAGATCCTCCTGGAGGATCCCGAGGCGTTCCCAGGCCAGACGAGATATATAATCCCGCCAGCGTGTTCTGGGTCTACCCCGGGGTCTCCTACCAGTAGGGCGTGCCCGGAAAACCTCCAACGGGAGGCGCCCAGGAGGCATCCTAATCAGATACCCGTACCACCTCATCTGGCTCCTGTCAACGCGAAGGAGCAGCGGCTCTACTCCGAGCTCCCTCCGGATGACCGAGCTCTTTACCCTATCCCTAAGGCTGAGCCCAGCCACCCTACGGAGGAAACACATTTCAGCCGCTTGTACTCGCGATCTTATTCTTGTGGTCACTACCAAAAGTTCATGACCATAGGTGAGGGTTGGAATGTAGACCGACTGGTAAATCGCGAGTTTCGCCTTTCGGCTCAGCTCCTTCTTCACCACGACGGTCCGGTACAACGCCCGCATTACTGCTGATGCTGCACCAATCCGCCTGTCATTCTCGCGCTCCATTTTTCCCTCACTCGTGAACAAGAACCAGAGATACTTGAACTCCCTCGCTTGGGGCAGCAACTCACTCCCAACCCGGAAAGAGCACTCCACTGTTTTCCGGCAGAGAACCATGGCCTCAGACTTGGAGGTGCTGACTCTCATCCCGACCGCTTCACACTCAGCTGCAAACCGCTCCAGTGCATGCTGGAGGTCACAGTCTGAAGAAGCCAACAGAACCACATCATCTGCAAAAAGCAGAGAAGCAATTCTGAGGTCCCCAAACCAGACACACTCCTCCCCCTGGCTACGCCTTGAGATTCTATCCATGAAAATCACAAACAGAACCGGTGACAAGGGGCAGCCCGGGCGGAGTCCAACACCCACTGAAAACGCATTTGACTTTGTGCCGAGTATACGGACACAGCTCTCACTCCGGTTATATAGGGACCGAATGGCTCGTAGCAACAACACCGGCACCCCATACTCCCGCAGTACCCCCCACAGGACGCCCCGGGGGACACGGTCATAGGCCTTCTCCAATTTCACAAAACACATGTAGACTGGATGGGCAAACTCCCATGCCCTCCAAACAGCCCCGCAAGGGTAATGAGTTGGTCCACTGTTCCACGACCAGGACGGTATCCGCATTGCTCCTCCTGGATCCGAGGTTCGACAATCGGTCGGAGTCTTCTTTCCAACACCCTGGCATAAGCTTTCCCAGGTAGGCTGAGAAGTGTGATACCCCGATAATTGGAGCACACCCTCCGGTCCCCTTTTTTTAAAATGGGAACCACCACCCCGGTCTGCCATTCCAATGGTACCCGTCTTTGATTCTACCAGATCCATAAACTTCAATGTCCGTGCCCTTAAAAACAGCATGTTGGTGTGCTCACAAAATCCTACATTGTGTACAAATCTTATAGCCCTTTTTTTTTGTATGCATAATGAATGTAAGTTGCTTTGTATGTGTTACCCCACACCTCGACACAATAGTTCAGATATGGTAATACAAGGGAACAATACAAAATGTTTAATGATTTATGATCTAATATATGCCTTGTTCTTCCCAAAACAGCAACGCTCCTAGCCAACTTAGCTCTCACATATCTTATGTGAGGTTTCCAGCAGATTTTGGGGTCTATAATCACACCCAAAAATGTATTTTCATATACTCTTTCTATATTGACATTGTCTATCATTACTTGTAGATGAGAGTTTATTTTACGATTTCCAAACAGCATAAATTTGGTTTTGTTCAAGTTTAATGATAATTTGTTTTTATCAAACCACCATTTTATTTTACTTAATTCAGTTGTGAGCACCTCCGAAAGCTGCTATAAATTCATCGTCGTCGGTTATTGCACAACTCTTCTTGGTTGGCATTTTGTTAATTTATTTTTTAATTTAAACGTTGATTTCAGCTAGCTCCAAATTAGGCGTACGTGTGTGTTGTTGGTGTGAGAATAGACTATTCAACAGAGATCTCGCCCTGACGCCGCAAACTGGAGTCACACTGGATGTCTGCAGATAAGATAGCCCCAGGGCTTAGGATGCATATGTGACTTAGCTTAGGGAGAAGGACACACCTCTGTTTGCTATATAAGAAAGCAGATTTCAGAAGTAACTTGTCATCTCCTTCGGACAGCGTCTTAAACGCTGTGTGGGATGATCCTTTTGCAAACGCATTTGATCCTTTGCAGAAGCGCCTTTTTTCTATAAAATATTTGTATTGAACTTCATTATTCGGTCTTGCCGTGTTTAATATTTAGAATTTCCATAAGAATTTGGCTGTTGTCGGCAGGGTCTCACGTTTGTATAGATTCCCAACCCAGGGACAAAAGAATCAGGTCAAGCGCGTTGGGCCTGGAACTGGGGACGGACTCATCCTTCGCTGAGAACCACAAAGAACAAGGAAGACCGGTGAGAAATTCTAAATTAGGAAATAAATAAATAGGGATTAAATATAGTACACGAATCCGCTTTAAAGCATAAGAAGTTCCGGGTAAGAGAACTCACCACAGTTTCTGATGAGAAACCAAAGGTACAAGCAACTTTGGCCAGAAATAATAGTCCTTGCTACAGGCGAGTATTCCAGCTCTAATTACTGCAAAGTTAATTGAAGTCTGTAAGTAAAGCTTTGGTCATAGGGGTTGGTCGTTAGGAAACATTCCGAGGTAATATACCTGGGGAATGAGAGAAAGTTGCTGGGTAAAGGGACGTGAATATTGTATTTATATTGATTTCTATTTGAAGGTTGGACCATTAAACTGGGTAATAATACAAGTAAAGGTGATGTTAAACTATTTGTGAGTAAAATAGTATTGTTTAAAATATCAAATAGTCGTAACGTTAAATGGGTTCGCTAAATGAAGGTTCGAACGATGTTTAAAAGTTGTCCTTCCCTGGGGATCTATGTCTGTGTGTGTTTGTCAAAGTTAAATGTGCATGATCAGTGTTTGTGTGTGTGTTGGCCAAATTCTCCGTGCATGTGCGTAAAGTTATTTTAAATTGAATTAACAGTGGTCAGACATGTATTTTGTCCATAACACTAAAAGACTACAGGTTGCGTTCTGATATCTAACCGTTTGGGAAATAGGCGGTCCAGACAATATGTGCGCATGCGTGTGCACATTCACTTGGGTTACGTTATGTTTGACACCGTTTTTTACGTTTTAAGGTTTTTGGGTTTTACTGCTTGGATGTTGGAACTTCAAAATTGGAGAAAGGTTGTTTGTTTGAATCTAAAGGGCTTTGAGTTCACATTTGAAGAGCAGATCTATACTCTCAATTACAGTTTTTCTCAATCGCAAAACCCAGTATTTAGAATCAAAATTCCTTTCATCAAACCAACAGCACAGCCATCAAAACAGAAAACCATTTCTCTACAACAGTATACCATTTATCATTGAAACCACACAAAATGCAGATGCTAAGCAGTCTTTTGCAAAACAGATCACACAATTCTCTAACTGAAGTTACAATTCTCCACACAAACATCAAAGTCGACGCAAAGGAGCAGCGGCTCTACTCCGAGCTCCCTCCGGATGACCGAGCTCTTAACCCTATCCCTAAGGCTGAGCCCAGCCACCCTACGGAGGAAACACATTTCAGATGGAGCCAGATGAGGTGGTACGGGCATCTGATTAGGATGCCTCCTGGGCGCCTCCCGTTGGAGGTTTTCTGGGCACACCCTACTGGTAGGAGACCCCGGGGTACTTCACTTCCATGTAAATTAATTGCTCACAGCTGATATCAATGACTTTCCTAATAGAATGCATGAGGTATGGCACATACTTGTGTAATTGTAATTAGTGAGAATCATATGAAAGACCTCCCTCACTACAGTAAGATGTTTGTGTGAACAAAATGGCTGATCGAGTAGGTTGGGGAGCTCTGAGAGGAAGAAGGAACCCTGTTGTTCAGAGAGGAAGAGGGAGGGCTGATGTTCAGAGAGGAAGAGGGAACCCTGTTGTTCAGAGAGGAAGAGGGAGGGCTGATGTTCAGAGAGGAAGAGGGAACCCTGTTGTTCAGAGAGGAAGAGGGAGGGCTGATGTTCAGAGAGGAAGAGGGAACCCTGATGTTCAGAGAGGAAGAGGGAGGGCTGTACGTATGCGTGGTGGAAGAGTTGAAAGGGGACCAATGCGAACAGTAGTTTCGGACAACACCCGTGCAACTATTGTGGACCACGTCATTAACCATGGCATGTCCCTCAGTGAGGCTGGCCGAAGGGTTCAGCCCAATATACCGAGATCAACAGTGGCATCCATTATTAGGATCTTCAGGCACAAAAATAGGTAAGCTACTGTAACCCTTTTTTACAGCATTTCATGCATTTTTGTTTTTATGATCACTGTTTTGGGGCAGCACGGTGGCTCGGTGGTTAGCACTGTTGCCTCACAGCAAGAAGGTCCTGGGTTCAATCCCCACCTGACCCAAGGGCGTTTCTGTGTGGAGTTTGCATGTTCTTCGCGTGGGTTTACTCCGGGTACTCCGGTTTCCTTCCACAGTCCAAAAACATGCAGGTTAATTGGTGACTCTAAATTGCCCGTAGGTGTGAATGTGAGTGTGAGTTGTTGTCTGTCCCTCTATGTCGGCCCTGTGATGGACTGGCGACCTGTCCAGGGTGTACCCCGCCTCTCGCCCTGTGTCCGCTGGGATAGGCTCCAGCCCCCCCCCCCCCCCCCCTGTGACCCTGTACAGGGTAAGCGGTAAAGTTAATGGATGGATGATCACTGTTTTTATATTACAGTACATAACGTTCTCAAATATTTATTGATAGAACTGAAAGAGCACCCCGCTCTGGTGGCAGAGGAAAGGCCTTTACATGTGGCCAACAATGAAAGCCGCTTAAGGGAGATTCAGGCCAGAATAATTGCAGACCAGGATGCCTTCAGTAACATTCCATCTATAAGTGTTGCAACCATTGACCGGGTGTTAAAGAGGCACCACCTCAGAATGAGGACAGATATACAGGGTTCCTTTTGAACGCAACTCTGACCGTGTGATGGAGTTAAGGCACCGGTATGTACAGGTAAGGACCTCAATCACAGTGATGGCTTGCCTATATTTTTAGTATGTCGGACTGCTTACAGTAATGTGAAACGGTCCTCTTTTTGTTTCATTTTCTTTAGCGAATGATGGAGCTGGAAGGCAATGCATTGCCACATGTTTTTGTATATGTGGATGAAGTAGGCTTCAACCTCTCCAAAGTGAGGAGACGTGGGAGGAACCTTAGTGGGCTGTAGTATACACTGGTATACACTTATCTATCAGTCACATAGCAAGTGATGTGACGTCTAAATTTGACATACTGTCGTTCTTTTGGATTCAACAAAAATAATGGCTGATTGGGTTTACATTCTGTTTTCTGCCCTTTGGTTTTTTTCCGCGGTTTGTGATTGCAACACAAATCGGCAAAATAAAAGGGGCGAGTATGACAGAAAAACAAATGTAAAATTAGTAATTAATACATTTTTCTACAAATATTTTTTTTATTATTATGCCCTACATAAGGGTGTAGCTAAGATTTGAATAGTGAAGAGGTTAATGGAGGTTTTTAAACTTTGGTATTTGGAATGTAATGAAATATTAGTTCCAGTTTTGGATTTCATTTGAGTAATTTGTTTTGAGAATGTGTTTTAACTTTGTTTAATAAGTGTTTGGGTTTGTTGACTTTTGATTGTCCCTAACAATGCATCAACAGGGCTGTGACAACAAGCATTGAAATACAATGTATTATTAGTGCTGGGTTTGTGTTTTGTTTAAATGCTTATTCCTGACAACAACAGGGACAGGACTGAGAAAAGGAGGGGATATGAACTCACAAAAGACAGTTACAGGGAACATGGGATTGAGAGACTTTTTGGAAAGTCTTTGGATATTCAGCAACATGGACAATTGAGGATGAGTACATCCTATATCTTGTTTCCTTTACAAATTAATCTGAATATTGCATAGCTGTTTGGCTATTGGTTGTTTTTAAGTGGAGTCCAGCTGAGGTCGTTTGACTGATGACACTGGTACTGTGCAAAAGGCCGTGTTACTTCTTTTATTGCACTGAGTATATCAGCGTAGCATTTCCCGCGGACAGCGGAATCATGCGCAGAAACACATGACACAGGTAATCATCCAGCGCCGCAAATACCGGCAAAGTGCACCTCTCTCCATCAGTGAGAATAAAATGAAGGTTGCGAAGATAGATAATAAAGAGGGAGGACTTACAGTGTCTAATAGATGATGCGTCCACGGAATTGTAAGTCCCACGCACTGTACATAGAGACTTAGAGATTGTTGTTTGTATGGTTTTTGAAATGTAGCGAGTTCTCGCTTATTGCGTCGTGCCTGTAATTTCTATTGGGAATAAGTTATGTAAAGGATCTGTTGCAGAACGATTAAACTGCACGCAAACTAGATTATGTCTCAACGTAATAAACTCTCAGTTAATGACCATGCTGTTGATTCTGTGTAATCTGGTATGCCATTATTTGTAACCGTTTGTACACATTATCTGTATAACTTGCCGATATTATTTGTTATGGGTAGAACCATTGTTAGCGTGCAATAGACTTGGCGCCATTATTCCTAAAGGGGCAGGTTAACCGTTATTTGTGGATGAACGTAAGCCTATGCTAATGTCCTACAGGCCTCCTGCTGAATGTATAGAGGTAATATTTTTAGTTGCCATGTAGGGATTGTAACTATTGTATCTTGTGCATATTATTTCAGAACCATATATCTTTTGGACTTTCAGTCAAGTCCTGTCTGTTTGTTACATAATAAAGTCCTCAAACTGAGTATCCCTCTCGTCTCTGATCGGACACCCCAGCGAGTTCTTCCTACCCACCACCTACAATTTTTAACCCTATTTCACAGGTACAGTGGTTTGGGCTCCATGCCTGGACCATGCCTGGACCATGCCTGGTGTTACAATCACACACGCAGCAGTGAAGGTTGCAGAGAGAGAGCCACGTGGGTCCACGCCAGCCACTGCAAACGAGTACC
Organism: Galaxias olidus; assembly: GCA_026901105.3. Classification (NCBI taxonomy): domain Eukaryota; kingdom Metazoa; phylum Chordata; class Actinopteri; order Galaxiiformes; family Galaxiidae; genus Galaxias; species Galaxias olidus. The sequence continues at coordinate 42,849 of JAPMUY010006587.1, forward strand.
GGAGCAGCAGGACCAGCTACATGCGGAGGGAAACAGATTCCTCCTCCGACAGTGGCTTGCCACAGCTCCATCTTATGTCACTACAACGTATCCAGATTAACGACTGAGGTGTACGCCGAACGCTGCCTCTTAATGTGACCAACACATCAAAGAAAGCAGACAAGCAGAAGTTTGAGTACAAGGATATGAAGATTGGTAAAATTAAATAATTTATCCAACTGTAGTTTGTTCCTGAATACTACACTATACCTAGACTGAAGACAAAAGACTGATAAGAAATTGAGTTGTGTGTTCTTGTGTGAGTGCCTGTGAAACATCTGACCTAACACTCACATCACATTGACCTATTTGAAGTTGTGGTATCTATCTAACCTAGCTTACGCATTTACGACTATTGTACCCCATGTTAGTTTATGGCAGGAGAGGCCTAAAGACATAGGAAATGTAGTCTCAGTTAACTAGTTTTCTCAGAGGGCTTGCATTCACGTCAAATTTGAGCATTACATAATCTTACTGTGTATTCTGCATTTCATGTATGGGTTTTGATTTTGGTTATCATTAAATGATAAAAGGGAGGATTGTAATGGCAGAATTTCGATGACTTGCATGTGTATATGTGGTGCACCTACAAATGTGTCACCACATTGTTTTATGTTTTATAAACAATAAGGTAATTGGCAGCTATGGTTATTAGATTGTATTTTAATATACACTTTATTTTTGGTATAAGAGTACTTTACCAGACATGTTTATTTGTCATATATATGTGCTGTCCTGATTTATTAGGGGTATAGAGCTGTAAAAGGGAAGGTGGAACCTTTGTTGTGGGAGTCGTTGCACCCCAGTTTGCTCCTTTTGGGGAAACTCCTTGTTCACCTCAGCCACGCAATCTGGACGTGAATGGCAACGCTCCTGTGTGATCATTGCTCTTACCTATTACTATATTTTTTAGGTTAGTACACGGTAAAACGACCAAGAAACTAACTCATATGAAGTTATATTTTATTTATGTATAAGTATTACAGTCCCATGCACCTGTCGAATTGAGTGGACTTTGGAATATTTGGACAGTGACACAATCTTCATGATTTGGGCTCTGCATGCCACCACATTGGATTTGAAATGAACACAACTACAACTGTATTTAATTGAACTCTTGCAGACTTTAAGAGTTTAATTCAAGGGGTTGAACAAAAATATATGATTAAAATGTAGGAATAAGAGCTATTTTTATACAAACGCTCTTCATTTCAGAGGGCTCAAAAGTAATTGGACAAATAAACATAACCCCAAGTAAAATGTTACTTTTCAATATTTTGTTGAGAATCCTTTGCAGGCAATGACTGTCTTTTGGAGTCTGGAACCCATGGACATCACCAAACGCTGGGTTTCCTCCTTTGTGATGCTTTGCCAGGCCTTTACTGCAGCGGTCTTCAGTTGTTGCTTGTTTGTGGGTCTTTCTGCCTTAAGGTGTCTTGAGCAAGTGAAATGCATGCTCGATTGGGTTGAGATCTGGTGATTGACTCGGCCATTGCAGAATATTCCACTTCTTTGCTTTAAAAAACTCCTGGGTTGCTTTTGCAGTATGTTTTGGGTCATTGTCCATCTGTACTGTGAAGCGCCGTCCAATCAACTTTGCTGCATTTGGCTGAATCTGAGCAGAAAGTATATCCCTATACACTTCAGAATTCATCTTCTGTCTTTTGTCACATCATCAATAAACACAAGTGACCCAGTGCCATTGGAAGCCATGCATGCCCATGCCATCACACTGCCTCCACCATGTTTTACAGAAGATGTGGTGTGCTTTGGATCATGAGCTGTTCCAATTCTCCTCCAAACTTTCTTCTTCCCATCATTCTGGTACAGGTTGATCTTAGTCTCATCTGTCCAAAGAATGCTGTTCCAGAACTGGGTTGGCTTCTTCAGGTGTTTTTTGGTAAAGTCAATTCTGGCCTTTCTATTTTTGAGGCTGATTAATGGTTTGCACCTTGTGGTGAATCCTTTGTATTTACTCTCATGAAGTCTTCTCTTTATGGTAGACTTAGATACTGATACACCTACTTCCTGGAGAGTGTTCTTCACTTGAGTGGATGTTGTGAAGGGTTTTTCTTCACCATGGAAAGGATTCAGAGAGAGCGATCATCCACCACTGTTGTCTTCCGTGGACGTCCGGAGGGCCTTTTTGAGTTCCCAAGCTCACCAGTGCACTCGTTTTTTCTCAGAATGTGCCAAACTGTTGATTTGGCCACTCCTAACATTTCTGCTATCTCTCTGATGGATTTCTTCTTTTTTTTCAGCCTCAGGATGGTCTGTTTCACCTCCATTGAGAGCTCCTTTGACCGCATGTTGTGTGTTCACAGCAACAGCTTCCAAATGCTAACACGCCACACCTGGAATCAACTCCAGACCTTTTAACTGCTTAATTGATGACAGGTTAATGAGGGAAGAGCCCATGCAGCGTTGTTTATTTTTTTTTGCAGCCTTCTGAGTCAATTGTCCAATTACTTTTGGTCCCTTGAAAAAGAGAATGGGGAATCAACTTGCAGTAACCGTTTAGAGGATTGACAAAGAGCTGTAATTCCTAAACCCTTGCTCCAATTTGGATGTGAATACTCTCAAATTACAGCTGAGAGTCTGCACTTTAAGCCCATATTGATTATATAATTGTATCCTGAATATGTTTTCGTAAACAGCTAAAATAACAAAACTTGTGTCACTGTCCAAATATTTTTGGGCCTAACTGTATGTACTGCTGTCGTGAAGTCCTTTTGCACTTTTATGCTTAATTGAGTGAGACTTTGATGAGCCGCGGTGTTGGCTGGCATACTAGAGTCTCCCGCGTCTGGGAAGTCGCGTGATAGTTAACGAGAGCTCGTAGATTCGCTCTCTAGTGTTTTGTTTTGCATTTATAATGAACAATATGCACTGTATTTATTTTATAAGACTCTTGGCATTCATAAGCCACTATGTTGTAAGAGTTAAAGGTAAAGAGGACAAACGTTAATATTTGTCCATAAGAAGTGTTTATACAGAAGTTAATGAGAAGAATGGAATGCAACTACATAAGAATATAGTTTTATAGTTTCTAATGCACTTTGATAAGTATTTTGATACCAAATAAGATATTATTAGCAGTGTACATTATATTGTCTAGACCACAGATGAAGCAGCTAAATGCAGTAAAGCTTGAATACAGTTGAGTAGTCCTGTATAATGCACTATAACTTTAGTAGCCTTAAATAAGTGAAGCAAAAGGGTAATGTAATGTTACTGAGTGTTACCAGAAGAGGAAAGAACTAATGAGAACATGTATTATTGTGGAAATAAGACAGTTATTGTACATCTGCATACTTTGGTTTAATGACAATTAAAGAGACGCAATCTGGACGTGAATGGCAACGCTCCTGTGTGATCATTGCTCTTACCTATTACTATATTTTTCAGATAACGTCTTTCCGTTGCGGTACACCCCACCCTTGGGGCCCGTAACATATACACTGATGAATGATTGTTCAAACTGGTTGACGTTTTAACTGATTGACCAATGCTGCATGCCGTAAACTAATGGTGTTAATGTTTTGTTTAGGAAATAGCAAGGGTTGTAATTCATTGCTGAAGGGGTCACACTGGAGACAGGATGTCTGCAGATAAGATAGCCCCAGGGCTTAGGATGCATATGTGACTTAGCTTAGGGAGAAGGACACACCTCTGTTTGGTATATAAGAAAGCAGATTTCAGAAGTAACTTGTCATCTCCTTCGGACTGCATCTTAAACGCTGTGTGGGGTAATCCGTTTGCAAACGCATTTGATCCTTTGCAGAAGCACCTTTTTTCAATAAAATACTTGTATTGAACTTCATTATTTGGTCTCGCCGTGTTTAATATTTAGAATTTCCATAAGGAGACCCCAATGGATTTCTAGTCCATCGCCTTAACCACTCGGCCACAACTACCACGCTGGACTCGAGTTTATCCAGTGCTTTATCAACTTGTTCTGCTCGTGATGTCACCCAACTTTAGACAGTGTCAAGCGCTCGACTCTCCGGCCTGTCCCATTAGCGATCGTCATGCTCCATGACGCTCACAACTCTGAAAACTTGTATTCTTTTTCCATGTGAGGCTCGTTCATCTAGGGGATCGATTATTGTTTAGGCTGCGAGAAGCCCCGGGTTTAAATCCAGGACGAGTCCTTCTATGCGAATATTCTTCTCTTTCGGAGGCCCAAAATGAACTTTTGTCTCTTTCCTTGTTTTTTGATTTGAGTTAATCATCCCAATTTTCAGCATGCACGTGTGCCTTTGTTTGCCAAAAGTGAACGCTAGCAAGACTCGGGAATTGAAAACTTGAGCCACACCAGAGCGAAAAGCTTGAACGTAGTTGACAGGATTTGAACCTGCGCGGGGAGACCCCAATGGATTTCTAGTCCATCGCCTTAACCACTCGGCCACAACTACCACGCTGGACTCGAGTTTATCCAGTGCTTTATCAACTTGTTCTGCTCGTGATGTCACCCAACTTTAGACAGTG
>JAPMUY010006588.1:0-47344 GCA_026901105.3 Galaxias olidus
TTCACTATATTTATATGAATGGAAGAAGTCACATGTTGCAACTGGCCACAAGTGGGCGTTTACACTTGTGTTCAGTTCAGCGCTGTCCACCAACACACGAGGACGTAGTAGTGCTGCAGCGGTTATTTTAGGGGGCTTTCCACCCGCACTGCCTGGTCGCTGATGGTGGAAACGCGATCATATCAGCATTTTCTTGTGGAAATGCATTTCTAGTTTGGAACGTTTTCTGATTTTTTTTTTTATTTAATTTAATTTAATGTTTCATGAACTGCCTTCTAATCAGAGCACTGCTGCAAAAGAGGCTTTGTCTCAGTCAGTGAATTCTGTATAAATAAATAAAATAATAATACGACAATAACACGTACTTACAAATTTACTCTATCAGCAATTTGCTGCCAAGATTTAGCTGTTAACGTTTCTTGAAACTCTTCATATCCTAATACGGACCATGGGACAAAACCTCTGTCTACGTTGCCGACTGCCCCATTTTTATGTGAACGCACACAAACTCTACTGTTTAGCACCTATTTAGGCAATTGGAGTTTGTCAACCCTGACTTTCGTTAAAGTAAAATCTCAATGAGTTACATCATAAGAGTATGTAACAGTTTTTTTACACAAATTTAACTATGGACACGATTCTGAAAAATTTGAAGCAACAACACTCCAACTACTCAGCTCTAAGCATACCTTCATTGTTTTCATTCAAATCCGAACTCCAAGCACAAATTGCATAATTTAGCACACTGTTCACCTGGAAAACCCTCGGCTTCAAAATGCCACCCCCTAATTACCAATTGGTCTCACTGACTCCTGACCTGTTCAAACTCAAGTGGCAAAACACTTCAGCCATGTGTAAGAGCATACAAGAGGCCTACGCTGTTTATAAATACCAAGAACGCTAAGAACGTATGTGTTCTTTAGCAGAACATTCGTGCCAAGTGTCCTTAAGGGACAAACTGAATAAAACCCATAATTTTTGCCTGTAGTACTTGGCCTTAAAGAGAACGGCCTTGCAAGATCGCGAAGACGGAGAATTGAGAAGCCATAAGACCTTGCTATTGCGCAATACCCTGGGTATTATCAGATGGGAAAACCAATTTTTTTGGCCAGTCAGTTCAGACAGCTAAACAACTGAGCATGTATTACAGTAAGTCACAACATATGTGCTTTGTTACTTTATTGTATTTGCACACTGAATTCATTATTACGTCCCCAGAAAGACAGTCTAAACATTTTCTCACGTGCTGTTGAATTTTACTTATCAGTGCAATTGCAGTACTGATTTACCAAATTATGTAACATTTGTGTATTCTCATGTTACAGTATCAACTATATGTCTGGAAAGCAATGTTGTGAGTTATGCCCAACTTGGTCCCTACAACACTGTCCATCTGCTAACCTTCCTTGATGCACTCAACAATATCCTCGTCCCCCCACAGGAAATGACAAATGTGCATTGTGTCCTATTCTGATACAATGATTGTGTCAATGCAATATTTATATGATATATTCACAGTATTGTATTGCGATATAATAAGTCTTTATACTGTATGTAACATAAAATGCAACCGTTTTTGCGACGAAAAAGGAAATAATTGCTACACAATTTCATACGTTTGAATTTGTAACATGGCCTCATGAAGCCGAAACATACACCGATCAGCCACAACATTAAAACCACCTGCCTAATATTGTGTAGGTCCCCCTTGTGCCGCCAAAACAGCTCTGACCTGTCAAGGCATGGACTCCACATGACCTCTGAAGGTGTCCTTTGATATCTGGCACCAAGAGGTTAGCTGCAGATCCTTTAAGTCCTGTAAGTTGCGAGGTGGGGCCTCCAAGAATCGGCCTTGTTGTTCCAGCGCATCCTACAGATGCTTGATCGGATTGAGATCTGGGGAATTGGAGGCCAAGTCAACACCTTGAACTCTTTGTCATGTTCCTCAAACCATTCCTTAACCATTTTTGCATTGTGGCAGGGCGCATTATCCTGCTGAAAGAAACCACTGCCATCAGGGAATACTGTTGCCATGAAGGGGTGAATTTGGTCTCCAACAATGTTTAGGAAGGTGATATGTGTCAAAGTAACAGCCACATGAATGCCAGGACCCAAGGTTTCCCAGCAGAACATTGCCCAGAGCATCACACTGCCTCTGCCGGCTTGCCTTCTTCCCTTAGTGCATCCTGGTGCCATCTCTTCCCCAGGTAAATGACGCACACGCACCTGCTCATCCACATGATCTAAAAGAAACATGATTGATCAGACCAGGCTACCTTCTTCCATTGCTCCATGGTCCTATTCTGATGCTCACGTGCCCTTTGTTGGCCCTTTCAACAGTCGACAGGGATCATCAAGGGCACTCTGATCGGTCTGCGGCTATGCACCCACATACGCAACCAGCTGCGATGCACTGTGTGTTCTGACACCTTTCTACCATAGCCAGCATTAACATTTTCAGCAATTTGTGCGACAGTAGGTCTTCTGTGGGATTGGACCAGGCGGGCTAGGCCTGATAGGCCTATCTACCCCTGAGCCATTGGTCTGTAACAAAACGGCACCTGCACCCACATTACTGGTGTCTACCTGCAGCGTGAATGGGGAATGCAAGCAGGGAGCAGCCAAAACTGGAGCAGAGATAAGTAGCCGCTTTACATCATCAAAGGCCAACTGACAAACAGAAGTCCACTCATAAGTGGTACATTTTCTAAGGAGATTGGTCAGGGGGGCAACTATGGTGGAGAAGTTCCTACAGAACCCACGGTAGTACCTCACCAACCCAAGAAAGCGTTGTAGCTCCTTTTTCGTAGATGTAACGGGGTAGCGGTCAATAGCCAAAACTTTGGCATGGACAGGACGCACCTGGCCCTGACCCACAACCTTACCAAGGTAAGTCGCTGTGGCTTTAGCAAACTCGCACTTTGCCAGGTTAACAGTGAGACATGCCTCAGCCAGACGGTCAAACAAGTCTCTTACTTGAGCCAGATGTTGCTCCCAGGTGTCACTGAAGACAACTACATCATCCAGGTATACGGCGCACCCCTGCAAACCAGCAACAACTTTGTTCATCAAGCGCTGGAAGGTCGCTGGGGCATTACGTAATCCAAAGCTCATAACGGAGTATAAATAAAGGCCAAACGTCATGATAAAAGCAGAGATCTCCTTCGCCCTAGGCGACAAAAGCACCTGCCAGTACCCCTTCAAAAGGTCAAACTTACTAACCACCAGCGCAGACCCTACCTGATCCACACAATCCTCCATCCGGGGAAGGGGATATAAATCAGGCTTGGTTACAGCATTCACCTTGCGGTAATCTGTACAAAACCTAAAAGCATCGAACGGTTTGCTGACTAGGAGACATGGGGAAGCCCATCTTCAATGGGATGGTTCAGCAATGTTATTTTCCAGCATGTAGTTCAGCTCCTTCACCAAGTGTTGATGCTTTTCTAATGACACCCGGTAGAAGTGCTGCCAGATCGGCTTTGCATCTCCCACATCAATATCATGCACTATTAGGTGTGTGTGAGAAGGGGTGTCTGCGAACAACGAGGGGTAGCCACAAATCAAACTAGCCAATTGTCCCCTACTTGTCTCAGGGAGATGAGCCAACACCACCTCCAAAACTGGCCAAAGTCTCTGAATTTTTTTGTCTCCCTAACAAAACACTATCATCCGGTCCAACAACCCCTACCTCCCCCAGGGCCGGCACTACTTCAGGAGTGCTGGTTAACTCCACTCCACCCACCAACATAACAGATTTCAACCCCTCGCCCCCACCAGGATGTACCCTTGCAGGACGAATTCGCATGACAAAGCTGCGTCTTCTTCCTCCTACCCGGAGTTGAGATCAGGTAGTTCAGGTCAGAAACCTGACGCAGCACAATACGAGGACCTGAAACCTCAGCCTGAAATGGAGAACAAGAGAGAGGTAACAAAGCCAGCACTTGATCACCAGGACTGAAATATCACTGCTCTGCCCGGCGGTCATATAATCTCTTCATTTTCGTTTGAGAAGTCTTTAACCTCTTAGACGCAAACTTTCCCGCTGCATACAGCCGGTGTCTAGAACTATCTACATAACTGAGCAGATCCAAAGGAGGCTCAGAAATCTCCCAGTCATTCATGAGCACAGCCAAAGGGCCACGTACGGTGTGACTGAACACTAAGTCATAAGTCCCGCAAAATCCGAACAGGAACGTTGTCATTTCTGCCAACAATAGATACATAGCCATCTGTAACAAAAGGTGCATAGCCCAAGTCAGGCATAATCTTCTCACTGGGCTGCATGTTATACACAACAGAGCGCGACCACATAGTTGTTGAAATGCCCAACGCCGCAGATTTTATATTACCACCGGCAGACTGTCTAAGCTTAGCTTTAAGCAACGAACACTCCTCCTTCCAATGTACCTTTCCCTTACAATAATTACAGGTGTTATGCAAATCACTACTTCCCCGCGATGAGAACTCATGCCGCGGTCCAAATGTCATCTGGCGAGATCCTAACGCGTTCTCCCTATCCCGGTGCACCCATTCACACGCAGGTGGCCCTCCAAAACCCTTCTTGTGGGTCAATACAAAGTCATCGGCCAATCTCGCAGCCTCAGAGGCTGTATGCACTCTCTGCTCGGCCAGGTATACAGCTAGAGCTACTCATTCAAACAACAACAAAAAAACGTGTCTGGATCGTTTTCATTAAACTTAGCTACAAGCCATAGGTTACTACTTAAATCAAAGGACTGAACCACCATTCCTGGACTCTGATCCCGCATCAAAACTATATTCCCCACCAACCTTACCTTCCCGAATCAAGTCTAAACGTTCTCGCTCTAGTTGAACTTTAACTTCCAATTCTTTAGCCTGTTGAGCTCTATCATGGTCAAGCTGTAACAACAACAATTCCTTCTGCTGCTCAAAAGTTAAGGAACTATTTGTTACCATGACCGGAGTAAACGGGACTGGGGAAATAGGATCCGCAACACTCCCAAGAATACCGGCATCAATTAGACTAGCGGACAAAATCGATTTCACTTTCTCTTTAAGACGCTTGTCACTAATTTCGATACCGTAATGAGCAGCGATTTTTAACAGTTTTTCCTTACTACTCCTTCCAAATAACTCTTCTGATGGCTTCCGAAGAAACTCAGCCACTGACGAAGCCATATGTTAGAAGGCGTAATTGACCAAAACCTAAACACGATTCCTTTGCTCACAAAGGCATGCTCAAAATATAACTTTTGTAATACATTTTTTTTTACAGAACGCTTGGATTATACTACAACAAAGACAGTAGAACACCCCAAAGGAGCTCTCCCCAATTACTATCTAACTCACCCTAGTCTTCGTATGGCTCAATGGTGGGTACTTATGCACTGAAACCCGCTAGACTTGAAAAAACAACCAGCAAGACAGTGATTCCTTCACAGCTATGGAGGTGCTCCCAAGACAACTGCTCGAACCAAGATCACACAAAAATAACAAACTTTTACGACCAAGTGCTCAACGTACAACAAAGGTCATACAATAATAATAATTAATAATTCATTTTCTTTATATAGCGCTTTTCTAAAACCCAAAGTCGCTTCACAGCATCAACATAGATAACATGACACAAATAAACAATTAGACTGAAACTATTTAAACAGACAGACAGCAACAACATTTCTAACTATATGTAAACAAAAGGATAGTATCAGTAAAAGAAAGGGACTGGATTCTAAACAGAGTTAACTAGGGTATGCTAGGGTGAAAAGATATGTTTTAAGGTGGGTTTGAAAGATTGACAGCGAGTTGGAATTACGAATTAGAGGAGGGAGAGAGTTCCAAAGTTTAGGTGCTGCCCTAGAAAATGCACGCTCCCCAAAATGTTTTAGTTTTGCTTTTGGAATGACCAATTGCCCGTCTGCAGCAGAACATAGTGTCCGAGTAGGATGGTATGGTTGTAGCAGTTCAGTGAGGTAGGGAGGGGCCAAATTGTGTAAAGCTTTGTAGGTGAGGAGAAGGATTTTGTAGATGAGTGGCTGACCGGAAGCCAGTGAAGGTTAAAAAGTACGGGGGTTATGTGCTCAAAAGATTTTGTGGAGGTGAGAAGCCGAGCAGCAGAGTTTTGAACCAGTTGAAGTTTATGGAGAGAGGTTGCGCCGATGCCGAAAAGAAGTGAGTGCAGTAATCAAGACGGGAGAAGATGAATGAGTGAATGAGTTTGGCAGCTGCACTCTGGGAAAGGGATGGTCGGATTTCAGCAATGTTTCTAAGATGGAAGAAGGATATTTTGACCATGTTATTGATATGAGCGTTAAACGAAAGTGTGGAATCCATTAATACGCCAAGATTGCGTGCTAAAGTAGAGGGGGAGACTGTAAGACCATCAATGGAGATTGAGATATTGCCATCTTTAGTTAGGGTGTGTTTGGTGCCAATTAAGAGGAGTTCCGTTTTATTGCTGTTCAGTTTGAGATAGTTTTCCTGCATCCAGTGGTTGATTGTAGATAAGCAGTGTTCAATATAGGGAAGTGGAGGATTATCGAGTGAAGTTGTGCTGATGTAGATGTGTGTCATCAACATAGCAGTGGAAATTGAAGTTGGAATGTCTGATAATTTGACCAAGAGGAAGGATATAGATTATGAACATGAGGGGCCCCAGGACTGAGCCCTGAGGAACACCCTGTGTGACTGGGGATATATCCGAAGTGAATCCATTAAGTGATATGAATTGATGTCTGTTTGTGAGACATGACTGAATAAGAGAGTGCGGTGCCCTCAACACCCAACTATTTCAGCCTAGAAATAAGTCGTGTGTGATACACTGTGTCAAAGGCTGCACTAAGGTCTAACAGTATGAGGATGTTGAGGGCCCCAGCATCAACAGAGGTGAGGAGATCGTTGGTAACCTTAATGGGTGCCGTTTCTGTGCTGTGGAGTGTGCGAAAACCAGACTGAAGGGGCTCAAACTAATTATTGGCAGATAGAAACTGTTGTAATTGAGATGAAATAATGCGTTCCAAGGTTTTTTCAAAAAACGTCGCTTTGCCTACGTGGGGAACACAACGCTCCGGGTAGTACTTTAACACTACCCCCAGTTCTACTGCCACACAAACGCTCACCTGCAAACAAATCGACCAAGCACACAACCACAAGCGTAGCTTACCGCAGCATCCTCCAACTGATACTCAAAACCCAAACTTCTCTCCAAACAATGGCCTATCGCGAACAAACCAAACAATCTTAGTCCGACTGACAACTACAGAATCAGTCAACAAATCCGTGTCTATACAAAAGAATCCCTACCCAAAAAATAGGGATCCCGGACGAGCCCCCACCTGTCACGACCAGCTCGTAGGCAGTGACAAAGATGGAGACAAGTCTGAGTTCTGAGTGCATAAATTCTATTTATTAAGGCTGGCCAGGCAAGCTAGAGAGAGAGAGACAGAGCCTTCCGCAAGGCCCAGCTAAATAGCAAACTCATCAATCAGTTCCAGGTGTTCCCTCTTACGAGCTCCTCTCCTTCTGCTCCTGACCTGCAAAAGAAACCCTGAAACACAGTCTGTACAAGGGAGAGCTCGTAACAATATATACAAAAATACATACATATACATACATGTATACATACATACATACATACATAAAATAAAAAGTCAAAGATAACAAGCTAGGGGTAGGCTAAGGAAAACTAATGGGTTTTGAGGCGGGATTTAAAAATGTTAATGGGGTCAGAGTTCCGAATCACAGGGGAAAGGGAATTCCAGAGAATGGGAGCAGCAGAAGAGAGGAGCTGATCTGTCAACTGATCACCACCTGGTGGTGAGTTGGATCAGATGGCGGGGAGGCTGCCGGACAGACCCGGGAAACGCAACACGTAGCGAGGGTGAATTGGGAACGTCAGGCTGAGGCCCCTATCCATCTTTGCAGATGATATGGTTCTGTTGGCTTCTTCAGGCCGTAACCTTCAGCACGCACTGTAGCGGTTTGCAGCAGAGTGTAAATCGGTCAGGATGAGAGTCAGCACCTCCAAGTCTGAGGCCATGGTTCTCTGCCGGAAAACGGTGGAGTGCTCTCTCTGGGTTGGTAGTGAGTTGTTGCCCCAAGTGAGGGAGTTCAAGTATCTCAGGGTCTTGTTCACGAGTGAGGGTAAAATAGAGTGTGAGATTGACAGGCGGATTGGTGCAATGTGAGCAGTAATGCGGGCATTGTATCGCACTGTCGTGGTGAAGAAGGTGATTTATGAGTCGGACTGTTCCAACCCTCACCTATGGTCATGAGCTTTGGTTAGTGACCGAAAGTGTGAGGTCACGAATACAAGCGGCTGAAATTTGTTTCCTTCGTAGGGTGGCTGGGCTCAGCCTTAGAGATAGGATTGGGTAAGCAGCTCGGTCATCCGGAGGCAGCTCGGAGTAGAGCCACTGCTCCTTCCCGTTAAAAGGAGCCGGATGAGGCGGTCTGAGCATCTGATTTGGATGCCTCCTGGGCGCCTTCCTTAGGAGGTTTTCCGGGCACGCCCTACAGGTAGGAGACCCCAGGGTAGACTCAGAACACGCTGGACAGATTATGTGTCTTGTCTGGCCTGGGAATGCCTCGGGATCCCTCAGGGGGAGCTGGAAAACATTGCTGGGGAGAAGGACATCTGGACCACCCTGCTTAGCCTGCTGCCTTCCGCGACAAAGCAACAGTAATGATAGAAGAAGTGTGAAATGCCTTGATTATCCGCAACGTAGTTTGTTGAAAACTGGATAATGGAAGCCACAGTTGACTGTCTGATTTTACAGTAGGCTGGACTCTTTCACTAGCCTCTCTCAGTGATATACCATGGCTTACTGTATTACATGGTCTATTATTGTGGCTCTTACAGAATTCCATCAGGGACAACAGCTTATTATCCATTGACACCATCCTCTCCCCTACCTCTCCTTCTCCATTGTCCTTTTCCAACTCCTCCTCTGCCTGGTCCAGCTACTCCTCTCCCTGGTCTTCTCCCTCATCCTACTATTCCTCTTTGTGTTGTTCTGTATCCACATTGAACAAAATCTATCCAAAAGTCCCCCTTTTACTGTGTATGTCCAGTCCATGTCATTGAAATAACTTAAGTAACCTAGCTATGTATTTGATTGACATTAGGACTCAGATGTGGTTGGTTTACCTTACACAACTCTCAGTAAATCAGCTATTTTCCAATGTTTCAATGATATGTTAATTACAAAATGCTTATCAGATGTTTCAATATAGCTTTTGAGCTGCTGTTGCAGCAGACGTACAGGATGTATACTGTATTTATGGTTGTGAACATTATGCTTTGATTTCTGGCACGCTGTGTGAAAGCATTTGTAATTATGAAAACAAAGATCCATAATTTTGGTATTTGTATAAACTTGTATGTAAAGAATATTTAAACATTTTAGAAACGTTTTCATTGATTGCATATTGTATGAAAACAGCATGGATTGTGTTCATGGTGTAATCCACAAATATGGATGTTGTGTTTATGTGTGTTTATAGTTTTGAAAATGTGAACACAGATTGGACAGAAGTATATTAGCGATTGTAAATTAAAAAAATTAAAAAGACTACCCAGAGTGGGATGTTTTCAACCCAGCCATTTTTAGAGTTTAACCACTGCATACCGGGAACCCCAGAACACCTGCAGTTTTGGAGATGCTCTGACCCAGTCGTCTAGCCATCACAATTTGGCCCTTGTCAAAGTCGCTCAGATCCTTACGCTTGCCAATTTTTCCTGCTTCCAACACATCAACTTCAATAACTGACTGTTCACTTACAGCCTAATATATCCCACCCCTTGACAGGTGCCATTGTAACTAGATGATCAATGTTATTCACTTCACCTGTCAGTGGTTTTAATGTTATGACTGATCAGTGTAAACTCCGAATTGGAAAAAACTTAAATAATTTCACTGTTTCTCTCTACTACTCCTTTTAGATAAAAGCATTTAGAATCATGTTAAAACATGTATCAAGTATTTTATACTTCAATAGTAGGATTGTACAAACAACTAAACAGTGAAACTATCGGTATGTTTTGCGGGTGATCTAAACTATTATTCCCATGATATTTTGTCATGAGTCAGTTATTTGAACAAATTATGCTGAATTTGCAAGGTTTCTTCCAAGATCTGAATGCAAAATGCAGGATTTTGAAAACCACAACAGCCTGTGTTACAAGTGGTGATGGTTTTGAGTGATGTGTTTAAGGTTTTGAAAACTTAGCACAAGTTTCTGAAATTATTGCCGAAGCGATTGTAAAAAAAACTCAAATGCCAAAAAACTTAATAAGGTTCTATCCAGTAGAAGCAAATGTAACCTAACTTTGACATTGGTTAATTTAAATACCTCCTCCCTCCCTTATTGACATGACATTTGATTTTAAACAGGTGTGTCAAGTAATTACTGTGTGTAACACATGCATTATGATGGCTTAAGTTAGCAGCCCTAAGTTATGTGCCTAAACTTTAACTGAAACCTTATGTATGGTCTAAAAGGCAGCTGACTGTTAATTTATATCACATACAAATATAGTGATTTACTGACAATATTGGACAACTACTAGCATTAAATCCACAGCAGAGGCAAATACAATACTTTACTGGCAATACAATTGCCAACTATTAGCCGTGAATTAATTCAAGTAAATTACTAGTATTTTAGTTGCTATTAGTTTATTGTAACCTATTGGCAACTTCACTGCCAGGAATTTACTGTAAATTAAAAAAAAAAAAAAAAAAATTTACGTTGTGGAAGATTAACCAGGCTAAGACTGCAGGTTTTATTTACAATTTAGAATCAAGAAGAGTTGGATGGGCCTCATGTTACTGCAAATTACCTCTGCAAATTAAGGAAATTGCTGCTGTTGCAGCAGCCATCACATAAACTAAATAATATAACATGCCACTTCAACAAACCCTAACAGCAATAAGAGTAAAGATAAATGGAAGATTATTGAGAGAGAAAATTTTAACTTCACACTAATTCACATCCCATTCGCAAAAACTGGGATGCAGCATCTATGAAACAAGGTCTTTAAAGGGGCAATCATTGAAGTCTCTATCTTAAGCCAGGTGGCCATCATAATCTACGGAAGTTGCCAAAAACAATAACTTCTATATTTTTGGGGTATGTTGTGAGAAGTTTATACAGTTTCGATTTTTTTTTTTTACTTTCAAATTCTGTAGTTTCTTACTAGCATGTACAAAAAAATATTTTAGGGAAATAGTCACAGAAGATGTAAAAGGGAAAAAAGCTACTATACCTGCTGTTTTATTTAATATTTAATTTAACTTGAAAACGTAAGTACATCAATAACACTATACAGAGAGTTTAGATGCAGTGTCCCTCATTCAATCAAAAAATGCAAACTTTTAATTGTAACAATCCTGAAATTTTCTTTATTTTTTTATTCACGTAAACGGGGCACTGCTGGAACAGAGACAAAAGTCTCAGTAAGTCGACCCTGTATAATTAAATAAATAAATAAGGTTACCTAATAAAAAAAATATTGCCTCCTCTGCTCAAACAATACCTTTGCTCCTTGTCCTACCATCATTATTCCTCTATATTGATATTGTCAATCCCTGACTTCATTCATTGATTAATCTATCCTTTCCAATGCTAGACTATGTTTGTGGAGTGTATGACGCTATTACAATGTCGTTTCTTTTCTGAGGCGTAGCTACTGAGCTATATGTCCCTCAAATAGTTAGGCCTATACTGATCGGACAACAATTTATTTTCAGTGGATAAGTTGTTTTGGTGGACTGCAGATATTGGACGTGTGATTTCGAAACCCATACAAGCAAAGGACTGCTATTGGTTGTACGCAGCGATTGGTGGGGGAGGGGGGACTAAGTTAAGTGGAGTGCAAGGATTCAGCAGTCCCCTGAATGATTTGACCTCAGAACTAGACGTGCAGCGCGAGCGTAGTCCTTTATGGTATGATGAATTTAAGTAAATATAAGAGTTACGCAACGTTTTTCTTGTAAAGTAGCCTATTAGATAAACTCGTATTTTACTAGTTGATGAAATTTGAGAAAGCACCTTTCTGCTCGAATACAGGTAAAAGGGAGAGAAAATTGGGGATTTTAAGGATAGCAATTTAGTTACCACCGTGATGGAGTACACCTCCTCCCCGAAGCCGCAACTCTCATCCCGTGCAAATGCATTCTCAATTGCCGCGCTCATGTCAAGTGGAAAAACGAAGGACAAGGAAATAGAAGAAAATAATATCAGGCCTCTAGGTAAGAAAACAAGATTGGGGTTTTATTTTACTCTCATTGTTTCATTGTATATGTAGTGCCCATATAGAAATTGGAATTATAATCTTAGTTGTGACTCCAACTTCGGTTTGCCAACGTTGGCTGCAAGGTGCAAGGTTTCGCCTGTATAGTTTCGGATCCTTGTAGTTTTGAGAAAAAATATACCACGAGCTAGTGAGTGAGTCAATCGGTAAATACCATTCAATCGTTGTATATCGGTTTTTATTTCCTTAAAATAAAGATTGTGAACGCTGTAATATAAGGTTATGACATAATGTCAACAAAATCCAACAAATGCATGCCTTATGCCTACCTGAATGCTTTTGAATTGAGCAGACAGTACACGCGCATTTCACAACAATTATTGCGTTACGTTTTCAAACTATTACATTTATTTGGTTTAGAATGATAGACCAGACTGAGAAATGCTTCATGATAATGAAGTTTTTCTATTACATGAAAAGGCCTTCTGCAATTGTGGAAATGTTTGGCCTAAACTCGTGTGCACAATGCATTTTGCAGGTAAACGAAATTTACATTTTTATTTTTTGTCACCCCGAAAGAACAATTTGTGGAGAAGTCGTCCTGTAATCAGAGTTTGGGGGAACTGTCTTCCCTTGAGGTACATGCAGACTTCAGTGGGACTGTACCCACGATATGCACAGAGCCGCTCATTCCAACCACCCCTGGCGTGCCTAGCGAGGAGATGGCAAAGATCTCCTGCACTTTAGAGACCAAGGAACTCTGGGATAAATTCCATGATCTGGGCACCGAAATGATTATTACCAAGTCTGGAAGGTAAATCTGTCATCAGCTTAAATCTCCTAAATTAATTACCGTTGAGTATAATAATTTTAAAGAAAGCGTGAAATCTGTGCTTTTTGCAGGCTTATATGTACCAACTTTTTCCCTGGTTAATTACCTTTAATTACTAAGACACAACATTATAAAAATAATAACATGCCACATAAAATGTATTAAACGAATGTATGTTGAGAAATATTTATTTCCCCCAAATAAGGTAGTCCACCAAAACGAAATTGCCAAATTAAGCAGGCCTATTCGAAATTACTAAATTATAACAGCCAAGCATGCCCCGAGCACCATTATAATATTCTAATTCATTTAGAATAAATATGTAAAATACATGCATATCATATCTATTTAAAATGTTAAAGAATCACTATAAAATTAATATGTATCAATTGGTCTGATTTCCCGGAACCAGGACTGTCAAAGGAGGGGCCTGCATGCACCTCTGAGGAGCTTGTGCACTACAGAGCTAGATTAGTCGTGGTAAAAAATTACACAGAATATTAATGTCTTCACACTTCAATGAGGTTACTACGATAACCCATTCGTTTAGTTTAAAGTTGTAGATTTGCAGGGCAGTCTGCCCTTTTGGCTTTGAAAACCCCAACTTTTGAAAGATGTAATTGAAATGCAAAAGCTATATTTTTCAATGAGTTGGGTATAAACACCTATGAGGTTATCTGTCTGTTTTTACCCATAACAGGATATTTATTTATGGTGATTTTCTTTGTTGAAAGAATGTGTCAAATTATTTTTGGATAGACAATGATACAACATTAACGATTTTTTTAATTTATTTTTTTGCAATAAGAAATAGACTTTTGACACATTTGTTTCAGTAAATGACTGGTTGACATTGATCTTTGCATTACTGTCCATCTTCCCCGCTAACAGAAGAATGTTCCCTACAATCCGCCTCTCTTTTTCTGGGGCGGATCCGGATGCCAAATACATAGTACTGATGGACATTGTTCCCGTTGACAACAAACGCTACCGATATGCCTACCACAGGTCTTCGTGGCTGGTGGCGGGGAAAGCGGATCCTCCTCTTCCAGCGAGGTGAGTATTGAAAATAACATGCATGTGACGCATTTCAGACTAGTTCATTAACTAATTATGTAGCCTAATTGATATGTCTATTGTTGACACGGTTACTGAATAATATTTAGACAGACATGTATTTGTATTAAATAGGCCTACTTGGCTTTTCAATTGGTTTGGTTATTCTGGGATTTAAATCCCTGTAAAAAAAAAAAAAATTTCTTTCAACAGGTTATATGTCCACCCTGACTCCCCCTTCGCCGGGGAACAATTGTTGAAACAAATGGTGTCCTTTGAGAAAGTCAAACTCACCAACAATGAACTGGATCAGCATGGACATGTATGTGAATTATAGAACTTTGTTGCTTGTCAAACGTCAAGTTTAAAATTATATAATAAATCAAGGCTTAAATATACAGTACAATGGGCTGCAATTATTATTTAAGTATTAATAGGCAACAAAAGAAAAAGATAAATAACATATAATGAGGGCCAAATTGCGAATTTCTCGAGTGCTGGATACCTTTTTTTAATCCGTGGGAACAAACCGATTCGTGCTTTATGTTGTCGATAACAAGTTATACCTATTTATTAACTTCATGACGATTTAAATGTGCAAGGATTGCATGCAATTATTGGCATGCAAAATACATTTAAAAAAAGCCCTTGTTGGACCCTATTTAACCACTTAATTTAAAATTACTTAAAATCAAGTTGAAGAATGTTCTTGTTGTGGTTGAATATTAAATATTGCATTATATTGTAAACATTGTTACAGATGTGTAGCCATATTAATTGTTGATTTTATTTTATTGAAGTTTGTTTTGTTATTTTCATTAATAAATGTCCTGCCTTTAAACAGGGCCCTGCTGGAAAATAGACAAAGTTTAAGTTGGTTGCCCCCATATAAATAAATGGAATAATAATATTTCATAGATCGAAAGGTGCCAAATTATTTGAATTGCTTGACCCATGTGATATTAAAAGCCCCTTTAAAAAAACATAGCCTTAGATACGAAAAAGCATAATTAACATAATTGTTGTTGTATTTTCGATCAAATTGCTGTACATCTTAAAACAACGCTATTTAATTTGACATATTTTTAGGACATTTGTTATTTTAGTGAGGATTATTTCTCAAAGACTACACGCAAGTACTAGCAAAATTCAAGTCATACCTCAATAAATATTTTAAGGCCGGTTGCTGTCCCTATCAGAACGCAGTCAATTAATCTTAACGTCTATCAAGCCTTCAGACAAAATTAGTCCACTTGTTGTTTTATTGTATCGGATTTACTAGTTGAAAAATTTATTATTCTGGTCTACATGGTGTCACAGCAAGCCACTTACTGGTAGCCTATTTTTTTGCTAATCCATCATTAAAACTTCAAACTGCAACTGCGGCATATATTGGAATATTTTGTATTGTCTATTGGAACCCTTAATCCCCTTCCATGTCTGAATTCTCTCTCTCGCCACATCCAGATCATCCTTAACTCCATGCATAAGTACCAGCCGAGGGTCCACATTATCAAGAAGAAGGATCACACTGCCTCTCTGCTAAATTTTAAGTCTGAGGAATTTCGCACGTTTGTCTTCACCGAGACCGTTTTCACAGCCGTCACGGCTTATCAGAACCAGCTGGTGAGTGACTGACAGATGACCTTGCCAATCAAATTACAAATAGGCTATATTTGAGTGTGAGATAAACAAATGTAAATAAATGGATAAATACATGTAAATAAATAAGCTAAATGGATAAATAGCCTAAATGTTATCTATAGTGGCTCATCTGATCTGATAGGAATCTGTCAAGTATAGGGTGGAAATAAACCTCTGAAGCAAGGTAACTGGCATACCGAGTAAGTTTGTGACGTCGGGGGTTAAAAAATGGTAAGTTTCACCCGCGGTATGTTGTCAAGGCAATGTGCGGTGCATCTATAAACTGCTCCGAGCAGTTTCTGTTCGTGGTTAACACAAAATTGCGCTGCGCATGGCGTTGTAAAACTGCTAAAGTTGACACAAATACAATGTTTTTGTCGGTCAGTCTTTTAAATCATTCAAGATGAATGGTTTCACAACATATATGAATGTTAATGTAGGCTATATAAAGCCCATGCCAATTCACAGTGTAAAAAAAAGTGTACAAAAAAACCTTTACTATATCGGTTAACAGTTAGCCTAATAAAATAAAAATAAAAAGTAGTCTTACACTTTAAAAATTAATCCTGCATGCGAGTATTCATAATTTTTTTTAACAAACTCACAACTCTATGCTTAATAATAAAATCATGCCATTGTGTTTTACAAAAGAAATCGAGATGATTTACAAGAGACAAACGCTGAGAAAATATTCTTTCAAAAATGATTAATTTAGCAATATTTCGCAATATGGGAATTTACCTCCTGTTTTAAGACATTTGCCAAGCCATTAGTTCACTCCAGCCACCTAGGCCTATAACGTTACCAATGCGGATTTGAGGGTTAATAAATCCGGTTTGTAATACAACACATTTATTGGCACATTAAGTTGACTGTATTAGTCAGATATGTGTTCGGAAGGGAATTTGTTTGGATGTGGATTAACATTTGGGAGATGTTCAAAGTTAACTTTAGCTACAGCTCACAGTGTGTCTGCACTGATGTGCGAGCTGCTTTGGTCACGCATACCGCCTAATTTGATATCTGCAAAGACGATGAGACATCAGACTGGCCCTTCTAAATTCTCTCATGATGAAATAACATTTTTCGCTAGCCTACACGTTGGTTGTTTTGTACACTAATGGTTTATTTATTTATTTAGATTGCAATCAACATTCCGATCGTGTAACAAGCATTATAGTAGTAATGGTGTGATACATATTGTGATACTAATGTGGCTAATAGCTTAGATATTTACTCAATCAGTGTTCCTCAGTTCCCACAGCAACAAAACACCCCTCAAAAAATAGGACAGGCCCACGTCATTCTTAAAAAAAAAAAAAGATGAGTGATTTATCAATTTTTTTACTTCAAAATTAAAGAAACCATGAGCTATTGCAAGCAAGGCATTGTGGATATTAGTTACAGTATAATCTACTTATTTAAAGCAACTATGGCCTACTAGAAAAATGATTGCAAGAATTATTCATGTGTGAGGTCTGGGTTTATAGATAAAATACTTTGTAAAGGTTTACTAATGTTGTTTTAGCACCATGGACTATGCACCATGTTTGGCTGTGATATAGTGTTGGGACTGTTGCGTACTGTAGTAACACTTAACGTAATGCTTATACTGTCCTGTCCTGTCCTGTCCTGTCCTGTAGCGGGTTATGTTAATACTGAAAAAATGAACAAACATTTTTTGAGTAGCTCCAACATATAATTTTTTACAGTGTATAATATAATCTCAAATGTGCTTTCTGCTGGGGTTACAGCTGAAATGATTGTTAGCATTGCATTCATACAGCCTAGGTGCTTCAGGGAGTATATCTTAAAGCAGTTGTCGGTAGTTTCTTATAAGAGGTGGTTTGGGCTGCCTTTACAGTTTGCTTGCTGAAATTATTTTACCTAACCATTGCAAAGAAGACATGCAAAATGCTCGTGGTCACTCCATACTGCTCGCATGATCAACGAATATACTCAAAGCATGCATCCAGTGACGCACTTTCTTGTGCCGTAAAGCAAATCGTCAGTTTCGCGGGAGATCACGCCTGGCGGCAGAAAACCTTTATATTGAATATTGAGACTTCAAGAGGACTGAACTGAGCGGAAATTGTTTTTAATTTTCCCATAGACATTACAATGTGCAAACTATAGAAAGGTACTGATAAGACCAAAAGGTTGCCTATAGTGGTTTTAAATATTGGTTAAACTCCCTTCGTAGTGCCGACAGAGTACATTTGTAAGACCAGCATGCTTGTCGTATGTGGGTGTTTCTGCACAGTGGCGTGGCCAGACCTTTTAGCCCAAGTGGGGCACTGACTTATGCAGGGGTGGCATGATGTAGGCTACAAGCACGCACACGCTCGCACACACATTGGAAAAGCATTAATTTAAATGTTTTCTGCAACTATAGTCACTTTTGACCCCCCGCCCAAAAAACCCTACTATTATTACCCTATTAAAAACTATTATTTTATTTGTAATATGATTGAGATGTAAGAACTTAGTCTGGTTGAATATAATCTGATATAGAATAGGCCTAGTATATCATAATATGTGAAAATAATTGGGGGCTGTATCTCTAGAGAAATTGACTAGTTACTCATTGTTAATTATTAAGTTTTGATCCCTAAAGCACCTCGGTTGTAGGTCTCCGTGTATGAATGCAGGGCTATTGGGTTGAGAACAACTTCATTCTAACAATCATTTGAGCTGTAACCTCAGCGGGAAACAAGTTTGAAATTATATAAAACATTATTTTTAAATTTAAATTGCTTAAAGTACCTAGGCTACACTTTCTGCAAGCTAATTGTGATTTAACAAGAGCTCTATAGATATTAACACTTATATGTTAAGAATAATAATAATAAGTTAGCTAAGCTTTGTCAATATTAATGATGGTAGATGTAAATTATGTAATGAAATGCTTAAAAATGCTGTGCAGCGTAAATCTCTGCATCCAGCCATGGCTCTGCACACCACTGAGTTTGCCCAACTATTTAACCTAACAACAGCATTTAATGACTACCCCTTCAATTGCCGCTACTGAACTGAATTAGCCTGCACATTGCGTAGTGCTTGGGCGTGGCTAGCATATCCAATAGTGACAGTACACGGCTGTGACGGTGCGTGTTGTTGAACATAAATGTTCTTGCAACAAGGCTAGACCGGCTGATATACTTCCGCAGCCCCTGCGAGCCGCAGTCTAAACGGGCACCGTCCCCTGCTGTCAACGATTATAAGAAATCAATAAATTATACAACGTTCCAGTTACTTTGTGTGGGGGCCTCACGTGTTTGCGTTACGGTGCCGCAACAAGCAAATTAATGTATTCAACTTACAAATACTTGTTAACGTCATTAAATAATCAGTTGACTGAATGTCAAATATTTCGTCAAATTGACTCTTGGCAGTAGGCTGGACAACTCCAACCGCTGCAATGTTGTCTTAACGGGACAAAATTCACGCAGCGGCGACAAAAATCATGCTGTGTAGCGTTTTGAAACTGTTTGAATCACCACAAATATAACGTTTTTGTTGGTCTGAGCCTATTCAGTAATTCAAATGTAAACCTCGTTTCACAACATACGTGTCAAAATTGATAGAGCTCTTGCTAATTCACATTTAGCTTTCAAAGAGCGCAGGTTTTGGTCTTGCATGAACAAATCCTTAACTTTAAGCAGTTTGATAAAAAAATGTATGCTTTATTTAATATCAAACCACTGATGTACTGATTTAAGAATTTATTCTTAATTTAAGAATTTATTCTTAAATCATGGACAATTAAATCTTTCCATATACTTACTGTTAATAACATCATATTGTAATTTCAAAACTCGCCTCTGCGTGGTGCTGAACTTTGTCATAAATGCTTTAATTTGGTAGAAAACGGGCACCGATTTTGCCGCGCACCAAGTCTTGAAGTCTTCTTGCCTACCTGTTCCCATACTTTTTCATGGTCAAACTTTGATTCATTTTGAAGTAAACCCCTGTACCCACATGACCTTAAGTGGAATAAGCAGTCAATAATTAGTTATTTAAAATACGTGCTATATACTTTACTTGTGTTGCTACTAACTTAAATTTAATCCGTCGGTCGAGGCCTTTCAACTCTGGCCTTTGAAAGATTCTCAGATTTTTTTTTAAAAATTGATCCTAGGCAGAGGAAGAACTGCTCACTCAAAGTTTTCCGTACCTCCACTTCTTCAGGACAGCTCAAACAAACGCCATTCTCCACTATACTAGTATATGAGTCACTACTAACTTCAAGGCAGAGAAAGAACTGTTTTCCGTGCCTTCACTTCTCCAGGACAGTTGTAAAACACACGTCATTTCCACTATAGCTTGCTAGATTGTTTGTTTTGATTTAGAAATCAGTCGCGTGGATTGAAATCCATAAAGCGAGACCTATTTTCATTGTTTTATGTAGGCCTATGGTAATGTCAGTCAGTTTGGCTACTATTACATAGGCCTATAACACATTGAATTTTAACTTTAGCTATGGAGATTGATTGTGAATGTAAGTGATGCTCATCTGTAACGTTATCTGTACCAAGATAAAAGGCAACCTAGTTGTTGCATTCTTGAGCGGGGTAATTTTAAGTAGCCCTATCAAGGCAGTTAAGACTATATTAATGATCAGCGGATATGAAAAACTGTTCATATTTAAAATGCTTCTGCTTATGAAGAACTATGCGTGATAAGAGTTTGAGGTAGCATATCATTTGCCGTGAGAAAATTAGGACCTTTCCTTTCATCTTTTGTTTTCCTCTATGTCCACCGGAAGCGTTGGTTTCCTTAAAGATCGCGTTGAGTGGCATGATCAGTACGGATGCGTGCCTGAAAAATCAGTGCATTAAGAAAACAAGAAAACCTATTTATTAGTCAGATGGTTTATTGCCTTAAGGTTTGCAGAGCAGACTGCAGAAATTAGCAGATCGGCTACTCGTGGACAGCTAAAAATACAAGATCAATACAATACAAGATCATCATCGTCATTATAAATGAAATATAGGCTATAATATAGGAATTTGTTGGGCAGAGAGCTTTGACTTTTGCAAGATCGATTGGGCAAGAACTGTGGGGGGAGGCAGGGAAAACGATAGTATTTCAACGAGAGAATATGCCTGTTTATTACCGCTTTATAGGCTAAATAAGCAGATATGTACAAATAATACTGAGCAATGATCTTGTAATGGGACCTACATTTTACTGAGATGTTTTGAAATGTGTTTTCGACCCGGTGATTATCTGGCACTGATTATGCGTGTACAAACGCAATTGCAAGCAGTACCTTGGCAAAGTGTCGTTCGGAGCCGGCGTAGAATTGTTGTTACCTATGGCTGCGTCATACAAAAGCTAAGTTGTTTGACACGTTCGCAGTTTTCAGCATACACGTTTTTAATATTTTAGCCTTAATTTAGGTAAACGACCATGTAACTGTAAAGGCAGTGAGTTTTTCAAAGTATCTGTAGCAACATATACATTATTTTACCCAGACAAAGAAGTAAACTAAGGTCAAAGTTGGCCATAGGAGGTTTGAGTTTTTTGAAGACACGGCGTGGCTACACCGAAGTATTAACTCTGTAAAATTAAAAACCTTTTTTCGACACTAAAACTGTCACTTTCAGATCAACTGAAAATGTATGAATTTGTTTTTATTAATAAACGATTAGTAAGTAACACAAATTTGGAGCATTAACTGTTTAATCACTTGATTTAAAAAAAAACTTAAAACACGTTTGTCCTGCCTATTCATAGTGAGTTGCATGAACTTAAATTGAAGTACATCAAACTAAATTACAAAGTTGCCAGAACTTAAAGATTCTTTACTCATCTCACTCAAAACCAGGTTACTCACAATTATAAGTTGAGCCAACTTGATTTTTTTTACAGTGCAGATGGAATTTTGCATGAGCATTAACACTGATATGTCCCACCTTGCCATACCAATTGACTCACAGGGTAAAAAAATCTTTAAAAAGTTGAAACTTGAATAGGCCACGCCCCGCAGCCCATGTAATATTTTGACCTTAAACTTGGCATACAGGTGCATGTCATCATGAAAAACAAATTTACCTCTAGAATCCATAAAGTCCGCCATGATGGATTTTCTGCCATTTTGGATTGTGAAAAACAGTCAAATCCCAATCCCTCCTAGACTGTTTCACCCATCTTCAAGAAAATTGGTATAGAGCTTCCAAAATGTCTAAGGAACAGTCTGTACCTTAAACAACATGGCTGCCATGGACCAATGTAATTGCAAATGAGTGTGTCTTCAAACTAAAAAGCTTATAAAATTGTCATAAATAAGCTAAACATGACTATGCTCCTTCATTACACTTCAAAAGTCTGCCTGTCAAGACTGAAGAAGCATTTGTTATCGTTAGTTTTTTTACGTGCTACCAGTTGGATGTAATATGTCACCTTATTGCCATAATACTTACTTTGACCTATTTTACAAATACATACTTTGTCAGCAACACACACATTTTACCCATGTGTCCGCACAAATGGTCACACGTCGTGTTTTTAGTTTTAATGATTACAGTGTTTAGAGTCAAAGTTGCACAAAAAAAATCAGTTTCATGCCCCATATATCATTTGCTATGTATATTTAACAGGGATTGTATCACTTTGAGATTGCTCTTGCAACTTAAAGCACAATCCAAATAAATTGTATTATCATTAGTATTACATCGAAGAGCTTGCTGGCTTAAATGCAAATGTATTACCTCAATGGCCTATCAGGATAGCAGTAACGATGACTTACTTCGGTCAAGTGTTAGGTGACGTCTTCAGGATGTTCATTCAATTGTTCTTGAGTAAACTTGAATATCGAAGTTGCGTTGACTAATATATTTTACATGATCAGTAGGTCACGTTCCAACATGAAATCACAAGTTGACTCAATGTTTTCTTAATTTTTACGTTCACACAGTAGTTTGCCTACATACTTCAACGTAAGTTTAATGGGCCCACTGGGTGGCAGTGTTGAATTCAGTAATCCAGAATGTACAGAAAACCGTAGAAGAAGCACAGACACGGAAACTCCCGTTCGTGTCCCGCAAAAGTATAAACAAAGAGACTAAAGGTTGATCACTGCTTTTCATATTTTCTTATATCAAATCAAATCAAGTTTATTTATTGAAAACGTTTAAAACAAGCAGAGCTGACCAAAGTGATGTACAATATATTCATATACAGTTTATCAAAAAATATAGAAAACAGTTGTAACATATAGCCTATACAGTGCATCCGGAAAGTATTCATACCCCTTCACCTTTTCCACATTTTATTATGTTACAGCCTAATTCCAAAATGGATTAAATAAAAAAATATTCTCAACATTCTACATACAATACTGACCAGGGGAAGTTTTTTTGAATTTTTTGCAAATGTATTAAAAATAAAAAAATAAAATATCACATGTACATAAGTATTCACACCCTTTGCTGTGACACTCAATTTTGAGCTCAGGTGCATACCTTTTCCACTGATCATCCTTGAGATGTTTCTACAACTTGATTGGAGTCCACCTGTGGTAAATTCAATTGATTGGACATGATTAGGAAAGGCACACACCTGTTTATATAAGGTCCCACAGTTGACAGTGCATGTCAGAGCACAAACCAAGTTATGAAGTCCAAGGAATTGTCTGTAGACCTCCGGGACAGGATTGTATCGAGGCACAGATCTGGGGAAGGTTACAAAAAAATTTCTGCAGCATTGAAGGTCCCAACGAGCACAGTGGTCTCCATCATTCGCAAATGGAATAATTTGGAACCACCAGGACTCTTCCTTGAGCTGGCCGCCCGGCCAAACCGAGCAATCGGGGGAGAAGGGCCTTGGTCAGGGAGGTGACCAAGAACCCGATGGTCACTCTGACAGAGTTCCAGTGTTCCTCTGTGGAGATGGGAGAACCTTCCAGAAGGACAACCATTTCTGCAGCACTCCACCAATCAGGCCTTTATGGTAGAGTGGCCAGACAAAAGCCACGCCTCAGTAAAAGGCACATGACAGCCCGCATGGAGTTTGCCAAAAGGCACCTAAAGGACTCTCAGACCATGAGAAACAAAATTCTCTGGTCTGATGAAACCAAGATTGAACTCTTTGGCCTGAATGCCAAGCGTCATGTCTGGAGGAAACCAGGCACTGCTCATCACCTGGCCAATACCATCCCTACAGTGAAGCATGGTGGTGGCAGCATCATGCTGTGGGGGTGTTTTTCAGCGGCAGGAACTGGGAGACTAGTCAGGATCATGGGAAAGATGAATGCAGCAATGTACAGAGAGATCCTTGATGAAAACCTGCTCCAGAGCACTCTGGACCTCAGACTGGGGCGAAGGTTCACCTTCCAACAGGACAACGACCCTAAGCACACAGCCAAGATAACAAAGGAGTGGCTTCGGGACAAGTCTGTGAAAGTCCTTGAGTGGCCCAGCCAGGGCCCAGACTTGAACCCGATTGAACATCTTTGGAGAGATCTGAAAATGGCTGTGCACCGACGCTCCCCATCCAACCTGATAGAGCTTGAGACAATCTGCAAAGAAGAATGGGAGAAACTGCCCCAAAATAGGTGTGGCAAGCTTGCAGCATCATACTCAAGACTTGAGGCTTTAATTGCTGCCAAAGGTGCTTCAACAAAGTATTGAGTAAAGGGTGTGAATACTTATGTACATGTGATATTTTATATTTTTATTATTAATACATTTGCAAAAACTTCTAAAAACCTTTTTCACTTTGTCATTATGCGGTATTGTGTGTGGAATGTTGAGAATTTTTTTTTATTTAATCCATTTTGGAATAAGGCTGTAACATAATAAAATGTGTTAAAAGTGAAGGGGTATGAATACTTTCCGGATGCACTGTATACATAGGCTATGACCACTAATATGATTCGAAGGCTATTGAAAATCAGCCTATCTGCTGCAGTTCATTGAGTCATCTACGTTTTAATTTGTTTAGATACAGCCAAAATATTACCGAATATCTACTTGCATCCTATCCTGCTCAACCAATCAACAATTGTTTGACGCACTGAGAAGATGCTTCGCGCGAAGGGCTGTTAGGATTTGGGAGGACTCCCCGTCAACACGTTGGCAGGCCTCGGTGAGCTACGCTTTCCAAGAAACCACTGCTCTTCGAAGATACGCAGAGCTGTTTACGTGCTGCTTCGCAGAAGTATAAACCAGGCTTCAGGGTGACAATTAAATTTTTGAGGCGTATGCGGGATGTTAACTTCAAATCGAAGAGGGTGAGCTGTTCAACTATGAAACGAGCTGAAACAAAGTCCAGTGGGAAATTTCACACACAAAAATGATGAAACAAGTGCATTGCCACAACAGTGATGCTGTTCTGAGTTCTGACTAACTTCGCTTGACGTTAATAATGGTGTGGTGCCGAAATTTGACCGGCTGCCGAAATGTGATTTGAGCACAAATTCAATCATACAAATGTATGATACAATTTTCATATTTCAAAGCCCACTCTGAAATATTACCACACAGCTGACATTTTCTTTCCCTCTTATTTGAAAACAAACATGTGCGCAGCAACAACATTTAGGCCACGCAAATTTGCAACATAAACATCGGCCACTGCCATTGGTGAATGCCATCTTATTTGCCGATAGGCTGATGGCAGTTAACAAGGTCAACATCGGCCGATACCGATGTACGGCCAATACATCGGTGCATGCCTATGAAATGCATTTGCTTAACTTACGCCTGTAAAACTATATCAACATGTTTAAAAACCTTGAATAGGTGGTCAAATAAACTGAAACTTTAATGGCTCACCTGTGTTTAAACAGCAACGATGTATCCTGCTTGAATTGTCATGGTAAGAGTAGGATGGCTGTTTAGCTGTAACATTAGTCCTAAGACGTGGGGAAAAAAAGTCAGAATCACTTTTAACTGCAACGCTTTTTTACTTGCTATTTTGTGAGGTAAGAGCTGACGTTGGCAGTATAGCTGCTATAACATAAGTTACCATCTGTCAATGTCAAAGTAATATTATGGTTAGCTAACGTTAATTGGCTTCAGTTGGCTTGCAGTAACGAAATGCAACTTGCTCACCAGCTAACTATCTAGCTAACGTTTGTGAAAACCTTTCAACTAGTCACACTGAAACATAAAAAAACCACACAACATTATTTTTCAACATAAACATCTTTGTGGGGTACACAAAAAGATCGTTCACCCAAATAAACATTTGAATTGCTTTGTTCAACATACACTACTCATTGAATTGAAAAGGAGGCTTAAGTTCTACGCATCAACAAACAAAACTCAATAACCGTTATTTGATAAATATTACTAAATAAAACAATATTTCTATACTATTATTGTAAAGCATACAAAGGCATGAATCAGGACTTCAGTGCTGAATTGGGAGAGTGATGGACGGGGTCTGAGGATGTTACGGATGTTAAAGAGGCCTTATTATGCTTTTTGGGTTTTTCCCTTTCCTTTAGTATGTTATATAGCTTTTTCTGCATGTAAAAGGTCTGAAAAGTTACATATTCCCATAGTCCACGCCAAAGGGAGCTACTCTCTCACAGAAAACACTTCTGAACTGCCTGAAACGCCTTGTTTGTAGTTCAGCGTTTTCTTCCGTAACCTATCTACGTCACTGTCACAGGGTGTCTGCGGGCGGGGTCTAAAAAAGTATTAAAAGCTAATAAATAAATTAAGTGAAAATGATATCCCTTAAGAAGTATTAGAAAGTCTTAATTGACATTTTACGAAGTATTCATTTTCTGTGCAACTTTTTCAATGTGACCTAGACTAATTGTCCAATGAGTTTGTATGCTAAAAGTTTGCGTAAATATATTAATATTACGTGGCGCTTGTGGGATTCTTCTGTGTAGGCTAGTTAGGTTACAGAATCCTGCAAAATGTGACGTCACTAACATTTCTCACGCACGCTAACCCACTGACTGTTGTCCCTGTCAGATTGACCAACGCGCTACTAGTAGTGTTTTTCTATTGGTTTTTCCCCAGACAGACCGGTCAATTGATTAGCCGACAATTTGTGCCGTTGCGTCGTGTGCTCATTTAAGCTAGCGTGAAAGTGTTGGCACCAAATGAAATTACACAAAATCTATTTTTACATGAATCAGGCTTGTTATACTAGCTTGTCGGGAAGGGGGCTAAACAATGCACCAAAGTTAGGATGCGTTTTGGCGAGACTCGAGAAAAGAAGTTAGCAGGCTAACTCAGTAAGCTAGCCAACAGTGTTTACTTTCTTCACTGGGATAGAGAAGAGACAGTGAAAAAGAGAAGGAGAAACAGGAGTGGACCCAAAACTGACCCCTGAGGAACACCCTGTAAGACAGGCAAACCCTTGGATCTATGTCTTCCTAACTGAACAAACTGTTGTCTGTCAGTGAGGTATGAGGTAATCCCGGAGTGGGCAACGCCAGTTACACCAGTGCCAGCCAGGCGTTTCAGCAGTATTGAGTGGGAGATCACTTCGAGATGGTGTAGAAGGCGACACTAAGATACACAAGGATTAAGATGGTCAGTAGTCCGGAGTCTACTGTTATATAGGTATATATGCACTGCTAAAAAGATTAAGGGAACACTCAATCATCACAGTATAACACCCAGTCAGTTAAACTTCTGAGATATCAACCTGTCCAGTTCGGAAGCGCTAAGTGATTGTGAATTGAATTCACCTGTTTTGGTGCAAATCAAAATGACAACAGGTGGACAGCAGAGGCAACAGCAAGACAACCCCCAAAACGGGAATGGTTTTGCAGGTGGTGGCCACGGACCATTTCTCTCTCCTGATGGGTCAGTGATGGTCTGGGGCGGCATATCCTTGAAGGGTCGCACAAACCTCCACGTGCTAGCGAATGGTACCCTGACTGCTGTTAGGTACTAGGGATGTCACGATACTAGGAATTTAGTAGTCGATACTAATACCAGTGAAATTCCATGATTCTCAATACCCAATTTGATACCATGATAAAAATACAAAAAAATAAATTAAATCCCATATACTTCAGCATACACTCCTTTTTTTAAAACATTGCAAAACGCAACAGTGGCACGTAACCTTCAAGAAAAAAATAAAAAGAAACAATTAACATTACAAAAAAGAACGGTGGCAATTAAATTATTTAAAACAAACAATATTGTTTTTAATTACAAACAATAATCTATTAATGATGGTACGTCCTTTCAATTGCAGTGCCCGGTCAAGACATGAAATAATAAGTAAGCCTTTAGAGATATGGGGTCAAAAAGATTAAGCCTGTTACTTTAAGATGCGGCATTGTGGGAGGGTGGGGGGTGTTTGTTGACTAGGCTGGCGCTGTTTAAACTGGGGCATTTTTCCGGAGTTCTCCCGACTAAAGTCTGGCGTGACGGGAAAATAACACTAGGCCTATTTAAAATAAACAACTATTAACATTACAAAAAAGAGGCCTATTTAAAAAAAAAAACATACGCACACATTTTATAATACGTCTAAGCGAGATCACAAGGAGAGTCAAACGTTCCCCAACTGCATTAGGGTGTACTACTACAGCTAAATCATGGGAAAAGTTCGCTTTCTCTTGAAGTATACAGGCGAGGACCCGGCATACTTCAAGAGAAAGCTAACGTTTCCTGTTTGTTTTTGTTTCTTTTTGGCCTAGGCTGTAATTGCCTATCTACAGGCCTACTTGTTCGTTTCTGATTTTTGATTTGAGTGTGCGGTAGCTTACAGCAGGGGAGGCAAAACCATTCAAGATTGAGCCAAACACTTTAAGGATCGCGACAAAACATTACAGGTGTTTGTTTACTCTGGGTTCTTTCAGCCTTGGAGAATTTAGCTAGAAAAAAAGGGGCTGCACAGCGAACGAACAACCAAAGCCAGACTCATTGTCAGACCTTAAGCTGGTGCAGTGGGCCCCGGGTTCCTCCTGATGCAGGACAATGTTCGGCCTCATGTGGCCAGAGTGTGTAGGCACTTCCTGGATGACGACAGCATTGATTACATTGACTGGCCCTCGCATTCCCCAGACCTGAATCCAATTGAGCAAATCTGGGACGTTATGTATCGACGCATCCGACGCCGCCAAGTAGCGCCACAGACTGTCCAGGAGCTCACTGGTGCCCTGGTCCAGGTCTGGGAGGAGATCCCCCAGGACACATTACATTGCATTCAATTAGCATATGCTTTTATCCAAAGCGACTTACAAAAAATAGTGCCTACAAAAAGATAAGGTAAAAACTACTAGTCAGGTAGATAAAATAAGTGCATCCGCCACCATCCGCCGTCTCATCAGGAGCATGCCCAGACATTGTTGGGAGTGCATACAGGCACATGGGGGTGTTATGAGTTGTTGTGATGAAATTTACCCAAGTTGGATCAGCCTGTGATTTAGATTTTTCAATTTGATTTTCGGTGTGATTTTGAATCCAGCCCTCATGGGTTGATGAGTTTGGTTTCCATTGACCATTCTTACATCGTTTTGTTCTCAACGAATCAATAAAGATTTTCAAGTTAAGTATTTTGTTCATCGAGATCCACTGTGTAATTTAAGCGTTCCCTTAATTTTTTTGGAGCAGTGTATACATACATATGTTGTGAAATTAAGTATTAATCTTGAATGATTAAAGACTCAGACCCCGGTCCTGCTCCCCGCTCACGCTCCCCGGTCCCTGGCCATTCCCGAGCCTGGTCCTCGGTCCCTGGCCACTCCCGAGCCTGCTCTTCATTACCTGGCTGTCTCCCGTTTCAGCGCCTCTCGGGCCTCCTCTTTCCGGTTCTCCTGTGCCCTCCGGGCCTCCTGTTTCAGGTCCTCCCAGGCCTTCTGCGCCTCCTCCTGTGTCCCGGCCCTGGCCTCCTCCTGTTCCCCAGTTGTTCCGTTCGCTCGAAGGGGCCGAGATTTGCCGGAAAGGGCCCCGGTATCAGCTCCGTCCACCCAAGGGGGGCGGTACTAGTCGACAAGGGCACCGGCATCTGCTCCGTCTGCCCACAGGGGGCGGCATCAGCTGGCACCAGCTCCTTCCGCCTAAAGGGGACTGAATTTGCACATCTGCCCCTTGGACCTTTTTTGTGTTTGCGCTTCTGGGGCCGCGCCTTAAGCGGGGGGGGGGGGGGGGGTCTTGTCATAATCAGCCTGCGCGTGACAGTATTTCTGTCCATTCAAACTGTTTTAAAACATCACACAGCGCAATTTTCTTGATCGCAGTATTAGAGAACTTACTGTTAAGGGTCACATTGATTTAACCATGACGATAACCTGCTCAGAGCATGCAGAGATGCAGCATAAAGTTTACCTTGGGTAAAACATATCCACTTGATGTCACATAAGCTACGATCACACCGCATGCAAAAGTGGCCTAAATCTGATTTTTGAACAGTGTGAAAAATCACAAAATCACAAATCACATGGAATCCGATCTTTTCAATTCGGATTTGGGGCACTTCCATATGTGGCACTAAATCAGATACTGGTCAGATTTGTTGCAATGCGACCTCAGTCTGAACAGTCAATTCTGAATCCATGTGACTTTTACGTCTCTAGATTTAGCGTTCTGCGTGTGACATCTTTGTTATTGTTCTTTTGCGCATGCGGGTCAGTTGAGGACCGTGACCAGTTCAGACTGGAGTCTGATATTGGCTACATTTAAAACAAATAGTGTGAAGAGCTAAACCAAAAAATCATATCCAAGCAAAATCCAAATTGGGCATTAAGGCCTGCGGTGTGACCATAGCCAAAGTTACTCCTGAAGTTACCTGGATAAACCAGTTACCTCACTTCATAGTAGGGATAGGCATTTTAGGCCATATCACTATTCGAATATTCTATCAAAAATATTTTGGTTAAGCAATTAACCGAAATAAAAAGATTATATGAAAAAAAAAAATCTTTACTGAATAAAACATTTTTTTTTGTTGTTGTTGCTATAGCGCACTTGTAATGTAGCCTGAAGGGCTTGCGTGATCTGGCCTTCGCTAAATAAACATATTCCTTTTCCAATTTCTGAACATTTCTTATTCTGACGCATTTGGACAGATTTTCTTTGATCTCTGAGCGGAGAGTCGGCGCTATAAAGCGCATGTGTTTGTATCAGTGATCCAGCGCACTAGCATAGAGCGCTCTCGTGCCTTCAGTTGGCGCGCTGCCTGCAAGTTTAGACTACTTGTGTGGATAGCAGGGAAAATGTATCTAATGCATTGAAATTGTGCTTTTTCTTTCTACTTTTTACATATTTCAATGGTATTGGTGTACGCGTTATAAACAGTATGTTATCAAAATCGCTAATGAATAATATTTAAATTAACTTTAGGCAATAATAAAAATAAATAACTGCAGCTATGTTCGAATACCCACATCATTTCGAATAATTGAATATTCGAATAATCATGCCCATCCCTACTTCATAGTATAGGTCTCAGGTTGGCATTGCCCACACAAACACAAAGCAGAGTCTGGCATATTAACCCATAGATAAAAAGTAAAAAAAACTTTGTCAAAAATAAGAAAAAACGCAGAAATGAAGAAAACAACATCTGTGTGGGATATCCTTGTTTTTCAGATAACCAAACTGAAGATTGACAGCAACCCATTTGCAAAAGGCTTCCGTGACTCTTCTCGTTTGACAGACATGGAGAGGTACAGGGAATTCTGTGTCCTGCACTATTTGTTTTTATAGACTATTGGTAAGACAAACAAGGATACCCGTTTCAGGTTGAAATATATATAGAGAGAGAAGGTGGAAGCAGTGCTGCTTATACTGTAGGAAAGCCTGTATATACAAATAACGTAAATACAAATTCACCAGCAGTCATTTACTAATTCTCTGACCGAATATATTTTGCCTGTTTATTAGCTGTGTGTGTGCATAAGGGTAAAAGAGGGAGGGCCGAATTCAGGGTCGTACATTGGCTGTAAAACTAAAAACAAAACATGTACCACAATTGAATCGAACGTCCCATGTCAAAAGAGTCTTTTCTTCCCCCTCTCTCTGTCTCGCTCTTTTGAGGGTTGTGAATTAGATCTGATCAATTGATCTTTGGGGAGCTGCAGAAATCGCATTAGTCTGGAGTCAGGCACTGCACTAAAACACAGTGTAATTCAATTGGCTGGGGTAAATGATTGAAAGCAGCCCCCGCCGATGTGTGTTTTGGGGGGCTGCTGTGGTCTGTGTCAGACAGGGCCTGATAAAAACATACACATTTGTAATGCTTTGCTGACAGATATTGCACTTTACTAACCTAATTAGGAGAGGGAGGGTGGGTGGGGTAATGGGGTTGCATTGCTCTTATAATAAAGACCAATACCACCTGTAACCCCCCCCACCCCCACCCCACCCCTTTTTATAAACAAATACACATACACACACGTCTCCCCACAATTCTTGGACCAATGTTAGAGACGATGTCTGACGTGGTTTAAAGTAACTTTGTCACACACCAAAGACAAGAGAAAAACTCACAAATGCTTGACAGTGACACACTAAAACTAAATGTATGTATGCCTACAAGTGTACATGTTTTTCTGATTCTACTATGAAATTATGAAATTAAGATGCAAGTGGAGAAACTTTGTAATGAAAATTTCAGATGTACTAACTAGTAACTTTGCTATGAGTATACAAAGTAGGGTCTTTTTAAAAAGTACAATGCTGCAACTGCCTTTTATTTGAATGAATGCAGAGATATATTTTGGTTGTTTCTCTTTGGTTTTTGCTGCAGGGAAAGTGTTGAGAGCTTGATCCATAAGCACTCATATGCCCGGTCTCCAATCCGTACTTATACAGCCGAGGAAGAGAGTCTAAGGGAGGATGGACACACTCGGGGTGAGAGGACAATAATGTTGCCATTATACAATCTAAATATTATTTCTAGTAAGCTACCAGTATGTTTACAATCTTCTGTAAAACTAATGAAAAATCAAAAAAATTACATGAGTTCAATGGAGCATATGGATGGACTTCTGTCTTCTAAGTACCATTAGTGTTTTTTAATCGTAGAGGGAGTAAACCATTTTGAATTGTTGCACAGCTAGCGTTAGCTGTACACTAAAAATAATACATATACTAATTTCTTTTAATTCATGTTTTTTTGTTCCAATTCAGATTTTTCTGCCATTCAAGCACAAGAACAGCTACATTATCTAATTTGTACATTTTTTCAAATTCTTTCTTTCTTCCTCTAACCTCACTGTTTACATTTCTTCCCATCCTCTTCCCAAAACTCGATGTTGCCCTTCTCTTCCTCTCCTATTCGTAGGTTCTGCATTCAGTGCTTCAGACAATCTCTCCCTGAGCTCCTGGGTGACCACCACCACGGGTTTTACTGGCTTCCAGCCCCCCCAGTCCATCACCATAGGAACAGGCACTGCATCTTTGGCTGTTAGCCCCTTACCCCACCCCATCCAGGGCTCCCTGCCCCCCTACAGTCGCCTGGGCATGTCGTTGACCCCCTCAGGCCTGCCGGCCACCATGCAGGGCAGTGGACCATCCTTTCCCTCTTTCCACATGCCCCGCTACCACCACTACTTCCAGCAGGGTCCTTATGCTGCAATCCAGGGACTACGCCACCCCTCCACTGTCATGACCCCTTTTGTATGACCAGGTACAGTGTAGACCAGCGGAACATAGTCCCTCTCTTCCACCATCTCCTTAACATTACCTAATCCTAATCATAAATATAGAAAATTAGTTGAGAAGTCGTGGCATATTCACAGCTGTCCTAGAGATGATTGATACTGGAACCGGAAATATGGCAATGAACACCTGATGAAAACATGAACTGTGATCTATGTAGGACACTTTTTAAAGACCATTTTTTTGTTGATGGAATTTGTCAGACAGCTATGGTGGCAGTCCTTCTAAAACAGCTGATGGTAGTGACCTGGGGCCTCATTTATAAAACATTCGTAGGGTAGGGCTCACGCCAAGAGGTTGTGTACAGATGAAACCCAAAATTGCGTACGCACAAAAATATTCAGATTTTCTTAATAAATTACAATGAACTCGAAATTTGACGTAAGTCTTGTCCCACCCTTTAATCGGCCATAGTTGCCTGTAAATAGTCAGGAAAACGCCCGCTATTAATATTTTTCCATACTGACTGCCCAATTGCGTAACACGTTGGGGTGTGGTAATTACCCTTATTGTAACTGACATTGATAGTGCTGTCCAATGGAATGTACATGAAACTGTGCACTCGTATCTGCCCGACTGATGCATCGAAAACTAGTTTCAAAATATGTTTAATTATCATTTACCAGAAAATATGTATACACAACATATATAACAACATATTTGAGGGGTTCTTATGCAAAACAGATATGTCCATTTGTATTTATTATCCTAAATTATGTTTTTTATTAAAAATGTTTGTGTGCACTCCATGGAACATTTAATAAATTATACGTGAGAGGTAATATTTCTATTTATTTAACACAATGCTATACATTTCAAAGCGTTCCTCGAGATTCGTCCTAATTTCTCCAATTTGTGTGTACCATGGATCAAAGTGTCCGTAGAGGACTGCACATTCTCCCTTCAAGGTTGTTTTTTATAAATCCCAGTTTGCCTAGAAAGTAGCGTATACATCTTTTTCTGTGTGTACGCAACATAAATGAGGCCCCAGATCAGGGGCAAAAGTACAGACAGACTAGGAATATAAAGATAAAATAGGTATGGAGGGAAATATTTTGAATTTACAAAATGTACACAAAAAAGATGACCAGAAATGGAGTTGCTGTTTCTTGCCCAAATGTAAATTTTTTATTTTTACTTTGAGCACCGTGAAGCTATAGCGGAAACTACAAATGTAGAGATAGTGCTTAGCTGTGTCGTCTTTAAAATCCAGTAATGCTAACTTAATGACTGCGTTTTGGTGGAAGATACAATCTTACAATATAGAATCAAAATCACTGGACGCATGCAGACTGCAACAGAAAACAAATAGGTCAGATAACCTAAAGGGTAAATATGTTGAGAATTGTTGGATAACAATCATGTCAACAGGGAGCAGTTTATGTTTTTAATGAAAAATTGGCAATTTAATATGTTATCTTTTTGGGGGTATAATGGTTTTTCAAATAAATTATAACACATTTTTATGTTAGCTTGTAGTTTCCCAAACAGGTACAAAATAATGCATATCGCACGGACAATGACATGTAAAAGACAAACAGCTGATTGTGTTTTTAAGTCCGTAAGCTTAGTGAGGCGGCTACAGACCTCTAATGCGGAAATCCACATTTGTAAATTGAAAATTGAGGAAAGGAGCACAGGAACAAGGAGACGGTGGAAGAGAGGCCATAATTCACGAGTGAATTAGCTCATGTCGTACCATGGCACCATGGATTTGTCTTCAGAGAGAGTTTGTGTAATGTGTATGTGAGAGAAAGATGGTATCAAGATGCCACTCTGCTTTAAATTATTTAAATAATAACAGTAAAAGCGACATGAATTAATCTTAATGAAAATACTATTTACAGGGTTGAAAAAGGATTACATGAATGTAGTATCAAAATTACAGTCTCACATAAATTGGGGATTAATATTGAAATAGCATTAGTGGTTGAAATTATTGTGATAGCAACTTGCTACATCAGAACTAACACCACCTGTAAGTGCTTTTGACCAATATATGACTGCAATAAATTATTGTTTATCAAATGTTGAATGTTAAATGAAACATGTTTTACATCTCTGGACTGTACGAATTGGACAGAGGGTTGTATACCATGCCAAATTCAAGGCTTGTTATATGAATGTAATTTAAAACATTTACAACGATAACTCATACTTTTTTATTTGTACCATTCTCACTCTCTTAATATGCCATTTACAAATGAACAGCAAGGAGTTTTGTATTTTATTTTATATTAAGTTTTCTGGTTTTATGTCAAATGTAATCCAATATCATTTGGTTGATTTTTAAGTGCAATATATTTATTTCTGTTCGAAACATTGTGTATGTGTATGTTATTTGTGAACCTTATAAAACAGAAAATAAATATAAATTGGAAACCTTTAAAATAATGTACAAAAACATGTGTAAAGTACATTTATATTTATATTATATGGGACTATATATATATATATATATATATATATACATATATATATATATATATATATATATATGAAACACTTATAGGCACATTTATTATACATACATTTCAGATGTGATGCATTGGCAGTAAATTTTGGGTTGTTGAAAGGTTAACCTTTTCCATAGTCTGAGCTTGAGTGCAGTGTGGAGCAGGTTTTTCTTTTTTTGAAGACCTCTCACTACATAGCTGAATTCATTCTAACCTCAATTCTGACTAGTGTCCCTGTCTTTGATTAAATTAAAAGCTAATCCAGTAGAAAGAAGCTGCCACCACTAGTGCCTGTTATTTACCAGACCTATCATTTGAATTCCAGACCAAAGAGTAAAAAATGCATCAAATGCACTTTTTTTCTCAGCCTCAAAATGTAATTTGAGTGCTGTTTGACAAACCCCATGCAGGTTTGTCCAACACACAACTGGCTTCTTCATTGCCCTTATACCACAAAGAGCACATAGATAAGGATTCAGACCTTTTTCAAACAAACCCTGGAACGAATCACTCTCTCGGGGGTCACCATATTGTTTTTGCTCAGTTCTAGGATAACTGTTTTGATGATGTTGTCCTGACACATTTCAATGCATCAGTAAAGCATAACCAACCGTGAAACCAGACCCCGTCAATGAGTCGTCAAAAAACAAGTCGACGTCAAAGGAATATATCGTTTAGTGATTATACTGTGTATATAGGGTATTCCAGAAATATATTAATGTGCCAAATTAGTTATTAAAGCAAAGATTTTTTGGGGTTATCAGCTAGTTACGTAAAATATATGAGAAATATAACCTCAGTGGAGTTATCAGCTAGTTCCATAAAATATATGAGAAATATAACCTCAGTGGAATACATTTTTTTCACAGAAAGACATACAGCATTTTCATAGATCGGTGACAATGTTTCTTTAGAGAAATGAATATTCAATTCTATGTAATTCTATTTCTATTTGACATCTGCTGCATATTTGAAATAGTTTTCAATACCTGTGCCTCTACTAAAAGGAATTGTATTTGATACATTAAAACAATTGAAAAAGAAAAATTAGCAAAAGGTTTGTTTCAAGTGTTAATTGAGTTACTTCTTGAGTTACTTCTTTTCTATTTACATTTCAATGACAATTCAGTGAATACTGCTACTAAGACGTAAAAACTTCTTTCAGCATTTCTTCTTTTATGCAAGGAAAGAATACCATTGTGCCTGAGCACCTCCTAGTGGCAGACAAAAGGACATACACATATTGTCATACATGACTACCACAACTACTAACATAACAATGTACAAGGACCCTGAATGGCCTCAAAATAAAAAAAATATTGAAAAATGAAACATTATTATTTTACTTCCTTCCTTAAGATTTCCAAAAACATATCCAAACTTCACTGACGTTTGCAAACTAATGCTGGCATTTAATTATTTTCTAGATGGGCTATATGTATGGAAGGGTTATAGCGGGCAAAATGTAAATAAATATGCAAACTTGGAAATTAAAATGTAATTCCACAATTGATTTATGATTTTCCACATATGTATGCGTAAATTGAGTCAATATTTAAATCCCAATTAATCCCAGGCGTAAATTAAGCAAATGCACTTGACCCAAAAGCTTTACAGTGCAAAACCGGTGGCAGCTCCAAAACTCTGACGGGATCGTCTTGCTTCCATGTTAGGAGGTTATATTTCAGCATTAAAGATATGTAGATTTTATTTACACTTTAGGTACAGCTGATTGTTAGCAATTGTTGGTTTGTGAGTCCCTGTGTCGCTTCGTTTTCATACAATCATTTATTCACGTAACATCAGACTTCACTACTTCAGAATTGAGATTGAAAACGTTAATTATTACATTATTAAATTAATGATAGATTTGGTTTCCCACTGAGCCATGCTTAAGCTAAATTCTGTGTGGTGGTGCTCCGTATAGGTAATTACACTTAATCACTTGATCGATTATAATATTAATTTATGAATTAACTGATAATTCAAAAAAAAATTATAAAGCGTAATTTACACACAAGAAGTAGAAAGCCAAATCCCTTTCAGTGTCGTGTGATGCACACACCTTGTTATCGCAAAGTCATATTCTTATTATTATTATGTGATGCGTCGTCTGATGCACACATCTTGTTATCGCAAAGTTATATTATTATTGCGACGCAATCATATACTGTTATTGAT
Source organism: Galaxias olidus (assembly GCA_026901105.3). Taxonomy (NCBI): domain Eukaryota; kingdom Metazoa; phylum Chordata; class Actinopteri; order Galaxiiformes; family Galaxiidae; genus Galaxias; species Galaxias olidus. Next base: position 38,008 of record JAPMUY010006588.1, read on the forward strand.
AAGTTTTATTATGCGATTGTGTCAGCATGACGCAATCATATACGTTCTCGCAAATTCCTATTCTTCTTCTTATTATTAGGCCTATTTTTGGCGCTTTAACTACACCCGCAGTTTTGACCCAATCGATTCCATTCCAGTGCCCACATATCTTGGGTATTGCAGTCCAGTGCGCGTCTATACAGCTAAGTGATCGGTTTACGTGTTGTATTTTTAATTATTATTTTTAATCCGTTTTTGGCCCCATGGAAATGACTGGGGAGAGTTTTCATGGGCATATACCACTATCTAGCATTGATGTTATGTATTTGCAAGTTGTTATGTTTATATACTGACTGTCTTGGCTACGCCTAACACCATTTGTTAACTGCATCAATGAATGACTCCGTTCGGTTATTATGTGATTGCGTATACTGTTATCGTTAAGTTTTATTATTATTATTATTATTATTATTATTAGCCCCATTTTTCGGCACCTAACTACGGTGCATTTCGCTTCCATTGCAACGCCAAAATGTCAGTTTGAATGCCACGGACTGTGCTTGCACACAGCTAATGAATCTGTCCACTCGTTATTTTTAATTGCCTCTTTTACACGCTTAATTTGCCCATAGACAATGAATGGGAGGAGGGTAAGACTTGAGAATGAACAACCAAGATGAATCATACCCTTGTGTATACTGCCGTCTAGTGACCGCAATAAAATGTATACATGTAAATGTTAACCAACATTTTATTGTGGTCACTAGATGGCAGTATACACAAGGGTATGATTCATCTTGGTCCTTCATTAGGGCATGTATACATTTGCGAGATCATGCATTTCAAGATATCCTAATGCAGTGGTTCTCAACCTTTTTGAGTCGCGACCCCCCAGAACAATGAGGTTGGTGTTCGTGACCTCCGCCCCCCCCAAAAAAAGCAAACATGTGAATGCGTGAGAAATATGCGGTGTGGAGTGAGCGTGAAGAGGGTCATTTGCGTGACTCTCAATGCGTGAGACTTGGCAGCTCTGCCAACCTTTACAAGCCATCTCTCCATAGTCGTGTGATGGCTAGAAGTTAGCTATAACTATACCAACTAATCGGCCACAAGCAATTGAGGCGCAGTGTGCCAAAATTATTGTTTGTGTATATCCAATCTAAACTCAATTGCAGGCGCACTTTGACTCACACACTAGTGTTTCCATTAGGAAAATTTGCCGTCAGACACCGGGACCGGCTACTTTCAAATTGACCACTTTTGATAAATAAACCGGCCGTTGTCATTCACTGTGTTGAGTGCGTTCAGTGGTGCCGCCGTGTCACCAAATAGGTAATTCATTAGGGGCTTTAACCCCGAATGTTTCTAGCCGCCAATGTTTTTTTAAATAAATATTTCTTTAAAAACACTGTATGTGCACGCGTGTGTGAGTGAAAGAGAAAGAAAGGAAGACAAGACGGTGCCTATTAGCGCTGAGTCATACACAAGTCTAGCTAAAGCCTACTTTTTATTTGAAATATTTGAAATGTTGGTTTGGGACACAATTTCCCCTATTTTAATTAGAAATCACGTGCATCCGGGCCTTTACATGCTTGAAGTGAGCCTCCAGATGCCTTTTGAAAATCAAAGTAATTGGAGCAGCTTGCGATGCGCATCAGCCTCGTTACTTTGCCCTCCAGAAGCCATGATCTGGCTGCAGTCTTGTTTTAATAGAGAATCACCTTTCAGCAGGCACACTGGAAACAGGAATAAATAATGACATCTTGCTATTTTAAAATATACAGTACTGTGCTAAGGTTTTAGGCAGGTGTGAAGTCTTTAAAGTTATAAAAAAATAAAAAATAAAAATATATATATATATATATATAAATGTGTTAAAACATTTTTTTTGATCAATTCATGAAATACAAAGTGAGGGAAAACCAAATCGGTATCAAAACAACATTTAGTGTGACCACCCTTCGCCTTCAAAACAGCATCCCCTGCCTAAAACTTATGCACAGTACTGTATGATTTTGCAACGTTTTTTTTTCTACCTCTTTGTCCCGTGACTTTTTTATTTATCGGCTTTTGAAAAGCCGGCTATTGTCGGCTAACAGAACCTCTGTCACACACTCAATACAATTGAGTAGAACGTAAAAACCTTTTTTTTTTTTGTGTTTTTTTATTTCACACAACTATCTGGCGACCCCCAGAAATGAACTTGACCCCCAGGTTGAGAACCTCTGTCCTAATGAATAATGACATAAATGCATGTAGATTATAGTTTGCCATAGTAACTAACTAGTCATACAATGTGATTAGTCTTGTTACGATACGGCTACGGTGTGAATAACTTTGACGGTGTAATTTAGCTGCAGTGTCTCAAAGGCCACGGAGACTTCCGAACTTTGAATCTTAGCTCTGTGCAAAGGCGTACGTGCAAACCAAAAAATAACCACGGATGGTGACAAGGGGAGAGACAGAGTAAAGGAAGAATAAGTTCTTCATAAAGCTTTATACATTGCCCGAGTAAGTGTACGATGGAGCTCTCCATAGCTCTACATTAAGCAAGGTTATCCACTTGCACTTGGAATAATTGTAAGACAATGCGTCCTGAATGTAAGTAAAGTTGTGTTTGTTTAACGTTAAAAAATAATTGTGGTGACTTGAACTGTATAGTGGCTGATCTAGCTGACACCTATCAAGTGTTTCCATAAGGCTTTTTTTTTACGCTAACCTTCACAATTTGTTTTTTTCAATGGAGTAAAACGTTAGCTAGTCTTAAATTAAGGCACCATAAATGATAGCTTACTAGGCAATAGGTTTACTGCAACCGTGCTTAGCCAGACATAATTATTATTATTATTATTATTATTATAAGGCCTATTTTTGGTGCCTTACCTATGCCCACAGTTTTGACCCAGTTGATTCCATTCAAGTGCCCACATGTCTTGGGTATTGCAGTCCATTGCGCTTACATACAGCTAAGTGATCGGGTCACGTGTTATGTTTTTATTATTATTTTTAATCTGTTTTTGGCTCCATTGAAATGGCTGGACAGAGGGTTTTGACTGGGAGAGAGATTTCACGGTCATATACTGCCATCTAGCATTGATGTTATGTATTTGCATGTTGTTACGTTTGTACCGACTGTCTTCGTTATTATGTTATTGAAATAACTGGGTATAGAAAGCCACCCCCCTGTGCCGTGGGGAAAATCAGCTGTGCACATCATACTGGCACACTGGCACTGTGTTACGTCCCCTCAGCTGTATGGCTAATCTAGGGCGCTGAAGGACCGAACATTTACCAGAGTATGCCGTGTGGTGGTGAAATGTGGACAAACACACCCCAAGAATGTAAAAGCCAAAATGTATGTCACAAGTGACGATTTTATACTCTCTTAAAGATTAGTTTATGGATGTGTTTTAGCAATTACTTTTATAAATAGTATGTGTGTTTTAGCAATTACTTTTATAAATTGCATGTGTTTGCAGTGATGCACGATTGCCTGTTTTTATTCTTTTATTGTGTTGTATGTAAAAGATAGCAGACTATAATGGAGTGAACGAGGAAGACACTGCTTGTGTGAATTTGGAAGTCTCCCATTGATTGATGTCACCTGGGGGTGAAGGGGTATAAGAGGGTGTGGCTGGGAGAGCAAGAGAGCAAACCTACAGCAGCGATCGGCCAGGGAAGAGAGTGGGAGAGGCAGAAGACTTTCTTGTGAGACGACGGAGCGCACAGGAGACGGCGGCTAACAAGAGGAAAGAGCAAGGCGGACTGATTGCTTGCTCAAACACCGGAGGAAACACGGACTGAGCGATCCCCTAACGTACAGGGGGAGGACGATTGGATAATTCAAGAGGAACAGCGTGAGTAGCTTGTGCCCATATCAAACTTTGGAAGGCGTGAAGTGGAAACCATTCAAACTGTTGAGACAAACCAAAGACTGTACAAAGACACAAACGTACTCTGGGTCAGGGTGGGTTTTATACATCGATACTTTTTATTACTAACTTTTCTTGGAGTGATTGTTCGAACAGTGACTGTTTTTATTAACCCCGTTCCAGTCTATTCCCGTCTGGACCAACTGAATTTTAAACCCCAATAAAGACTCTTGATTATTTTTGCAACTCTATCTCGTTCCTTGTTTCTTGTGTAAACTCAGGCTGCAACGAATCTGGAGGTGTTTTTCTGGGCCTTACCTCACCCAGTGGCGTAGTTGGTGCTATACCTACCTAAGCTGTGTGACACAAACTTGGCGTAGTCGGCAGGATCAGCCTCTCGTTTGCACAGAACATGGACCGAGCGGTAAGCAACGATTCTACTATGGTGATGCCCTGGTTCATGGCAGCCCCGTGGTGCCCGAAATTTAAAGGGGCTGGGAGTACCAATAGTTTTGGAGAATGGCGGACTCAAATACAGGCAATTCTACGGGCACAGAAATTATCCGCTCCACAACAAATGGATTTTGTTATGAATGCACTTGAAGGGGATGCTAAACGGAGGTAAAATTAATGGAATTAGGGGAACAGGCTAGCGCCACCGAAGTTTTTGAACATCTTGACACCCTCTATGGGGATAAAACGTCGCTTGCCCAAATTCGTGTCCGTTTTTTTAAATGTAGGCAGGGGGCTGAAGAAGGACTAGGGGCTTTCACTTTAAGACTCCGGGAGCTTTTTGCTAGGTGGCGCAAAGAGGAGCCAACTGGGTCTGCTAGGGGGAGTATACCTTAAGGGACCAGTTTGTATTAGGACTAAAAACAGGACCTATTAAGAAGGAGCTTCAGCGTCAGGTACGACGAGACCCCACTTTGGACTTTGAGGAGGTGGGGAGCGAAGCCCGGGCACTGGAATTGGAAGACTGGGGGGATGGACCCGAGGTGCTAGTCAATCCAGTGGTAACTGCCCCCACTCTACCAGACCCTGTGGATATGGAAGCTTGGAAAAGGGAGTGTAAAGCAGAAATGCAAAAGGAAATACAAGCACAGATGCGGGCCATAGGTGAGTCCCTGTGTCAGGAGATGCGTGATCAGTTCTCTTTACAGGCAAAGACCTACGCACCACCACCACACCCTCAAGACCCCCCGACGCCTCCCGTGAGACGCGCTCAACGCCCCCCAGGCCGGGTGAGTAATGAATTCCAGTGGGACGAACAAGGGCGGCCAATTTGTTTACGCTGTGGCCAGGGGAGGTCACATTCGCCGTTACTGCACCCAACGTTCTACTACTACCTATTCGTTAAACTAAGGCCCCGACCACTACCGGGCGAGTGGTGGGATCTACAGAGTCAGCAGGAGACTCTATCGATATGCCCGCATTAGTGGGGGAGTGTTTTGGGGTGGAAGTTGAAGTGGAGGGGGTAAAATTGCCATGCTTATTAGACACAGGGTCACAAGTGACATTATTCAGCCAATCTTTTTTTCAGAAGTGGCTGGGACATTGCCCCGTACAGAAAAAAGAAGGTATTGACTGGTTGAAATTGAAGGCTGCTAATGGCTTGCAAATCCCCTATGTAGGGTATGTGATCTTAGATTTTGTGATTGGGGGAATAGTGATACCTCAGAAGGGAGTGGTCATTACCACGGATGAATGTCTAGGCTCAGCAAGGGGACTGTTGGGAATGAATGTCATTAACCATTGTTGGGAGGCACTGTTTACAGGAACTGGACCTGGCCCACGGGCTTTCCATACCACCCTATCCACCAGAGCTACACACGAATGGGAACGGGCCTTCGCGGTGTGCCGCCGTATAGAGAGGGAACGAATGTGTGACGGCCTGGTGGGGACTGCACGACTACAGCGCCAACAGCCAGTGACCATTGCCCCCAACAGTGAGATACTTTTGTGGGCACGGGTGCCTGAGGTATCCCAGAGAGAGGACATCTGTGTCCTGGTGGAAGGACTGGGAAAAGACCAAGAATGGCAGCTAGCCCGCACCTTAGCCGTGGTGAAGGGAGGACGAGTACCCCTACGCCTGCGTAACGCCAACCCTTATGCAGTGACTGTTCCTCAGCGTTGTCCACTGGGTGAGTTACATCGAGTGGATCCCCAGACAGTGCAGGGGGAGAGAGACTTATTTGTCCGGCCATTGGCGACAGGGGAGGTGGAAGTGGATATACGAACGACCCAGCGGGTGACTCGTGACGCGCCACCTGCTTGGCGGTTGGAGGGCGACGGACTGACCCCTCTGGAACAAGAACGCCTGGACGCATTATTGGCTAAATGGAGCCACGTGTTCGCCGACCATGAGGAAGACTTTGGCCGGACGGACGTTATATTCCACCAAATCCCCACTGGCACGGCGCCCCCTTCAAGAGAGCGGTACAGGCCGGTACCCCCCTCGTTGCATCAGGAGCTTCGCACCCTATTGAAAGGGATGATTGAGCAGGGGGTGGTTCGGGAAAGTAGTAGTCCCTGGGCTGCCCCAGTGGTTCTAGTCCGGAAGAAAGATGGAACGTGGAGATTTTGTGTGGACTACCGGAAACTCAACTTGCTCACACATAAGGATGCATATCCGCTACCACGGATTGAGGAATCTCTAACGACACTCACGGAAGCTACATGGTATTCCACGTTAGATCTGGCCAGTGGCTACTGGCAAGTGGAGGTTGATCCCCAGGACCGAGAAAAGACTGCTTTCACAACACCTTTTGGCCTCTACGAATTCGATCGTATGCCTTTTGGACTGTGTAATGCCCCAGCGACATTCCAACGCTTAATGCAGCGTTGTCTGGGTGGGCAAGTAAACGATTCATTACTGATCTACCTAGATGATGTAATCGTGTATTCTAGTAACTTTGCCCAGCATCTTTTTCACCTTGAACAGGTTTTCCGGAAGCTGGGCGAGCACGGTTTAAAACTGCAGCCAAGGAAGTGCCGGCTGTTCCAGAAGGAGGTGAAATATCTGGGACACTGTATCAGCCGGGCTGGCGTTGCGACTGATCCCGATAAGCTCAGTGTGGTAAGGACTTGGCCACCCCCATCTACAGTTCGCCAGGTACGATCCTTTTTGGGCTTCGCAGGTTATTACCGGCGCTACATTCCGGGATTCTCCAAACTGGCGGCCCCTATCAATGGTTTATTGAATGGCACAGCAGCTTTGGGCAGCAAGACCGCCCCAATTACTTGGACGGATTCCTGTCAGCAGGCATTTGAAAAATTGAAGGACGCGTTGGTGAGTGCCCCCATTTTGGCATACGCTGATTTTTCCAAGCCTTTTAAGGTGTACACTGACGCCAGTCTAGACGGCCTGGGCGCAGTGTTGGCCCAGGAACAGGGAGGGCGAGAGCGGGTAATCGCTTATGCCAGCCGCAGTTTACATCCGGCTGAGAAGAATGACCAAAACTATAGTTCGTTCAAATTGGAATTATTGGCCTTGAAGTGGGCGGTCACGGAAAAATTTAAGGATTACTTATGGGGAGTACCATTCACAGTGTTCACAGACAACAACCCCTTGGTACATCTCGACTCAGCCAACTTGGGAGCGACGGAACAACGCTGGGTAGCCCAGTTGGCCAATTTTAGTTTTGATATTAAATATCGGCCGGGTAGGACTAACACAAATGCTGATGTGCTTTCTCGTCTACCCGGGGAACAGGAGGGTCCAGTTGTGGCGGTGGCCGCCCATGTGCCCAGCCCAATATCGGAGGAGGACAGTTCATTCCCGTGGTCAAACTGGCAGGAGCAGGACGAAGACCTGCAAGTTGTGCGACGGTGGATCCGGCACGGGAGACCCCCCCCGACGCAGATGAGACAAGAATCTACGCCTGGAGTTCGGCGGCTGATTCTGGAGTGGGAGAAACTGCGTTTCCATGGGGAAGTGGTGGTCCGAATGCATCTTGTCCGGAATGAAGTCCAGTTGCAGACGGTGGTCCCGAGAGCCAGGGGGAGGCAGGTATGGGAGAGATACCATGAAGCTATCGGCCATGGGAGCGCGGTGCGCACCCTTTCGGTGTTGCGTCGCCATTTCTTCTGGCCAGGTATGGGGGAAGACGCACAAAAATGGGTCAGGGAGTGTAACCAGTGTGCCCAAAATCAGCCTCGACGAGAGGTAAGAGCCCCACTACAATCCATAGTGACTAGTTACCCGTTGGAGATAGTCGCCATTGACTTTTTGTCCCTGGGTCGAGATGGGGACAGTCACCCATACATTTTAGTCATGACTGACTTATTCACACGTTTCGCTTGGGCAGTACCCACTCGAGACCAGACCGCACAGACGACTGTGAAGGCCCTGTGGACCCATGTAATTCAGCCTTTCGGCTGCCCCGAACGCCTGCACTCTGATAGAGGCGCTGCCTTTGAGTCTGCTTTGGTCGCACAATTGAGTCGAATGTATGGTTGTCGGAAGAGCCGAACTACTCCGTACCATCCAGGTGGGAACGGAGCATGTGAACGATTAAACCAAACGCTATTAACGTTGTTGAATTCTCTGTCCACAGAAGCACAGGAACACTGGGAGAGATACCTGCCAGAGCTGGTGCATGCGTATAACAATACGGTCCACTCCAGCACAAATTACACCCCTTTCTTTTTAATGTTTGGGAGGCACGCCCGCCTACCTGTAGACCTTGTCACTGGAGCCATCCCCGTCGAAACCCCCCAGACTGGAGGGATGGGTACGCTCACACCATCGTACACTGGAGCGCGTATGGAGTGGCAGGTAACCAAGCTCAGCGGCAGCAGGCCCAAGACCAGACGAGGTATAACCAGCGGATCCGGAAGCTACCTCTTCTACCAGGAGAACGAGTCCTGATAAGGAACTTTCGTCGACGAGGACGGGGGAAGCTAGGGCCACACTGGGGCCCTCAACTATATGTAGTGATTGGACCAGTGACGGAAGGAGGGCCAGTGCATCGGATACGACCAGAGGGTGTAGGGGGGCCGGAAAAGACCATACATCGTAATAACTTACGGACCTGTCCCCCCTCATCCCCGGAGAACTCCGATGATCCACCGACGGTCATAGCCCCCTCTACGTCAGCACCAAGAAACCCGTTCGATGCGGTATGGATACCCCGTACCTTTGGGCCCCCAGGACAGGTGGAGCCCGCACATGAAGGAGGGGTAGAACCAGTAGAAGGAATACCGCCGCTACGCCGTTCTCAAAGGGAGGGTCGGGGAAGACCCCCCAGCCGTTATCAGACCTAGAAGAAAGAATGCCACGCCCAGATTTACAACCGGCCAGTGTCCCGTTGTCAGGGGCGACAACCCAAAAAGGGGGGGGGAGTGTCACAAGTGACGATTTTATACTCTCTTAAAGATTAGTTTATGGATGTGTTTTAGCAATTACTTTTATAAATAGTATGTGTGTTTTAGCAATTACTTTTATAAATTGCATGTGTTTGCAGTGATGCACGATTGCCTGTTTT
>JAPMUY010006591.1:0-7500 GCA_026901105.3 Galaxias olidus
GAACTCTGTAAGAACGTGATCGACGTTTCGTTCTAACAGTATAAAATTGGCAACCCCCACTCATCGAACCACGCTCGACTCTTTGAACGAAGGATTTAAGGCCTTGGACCTCACTACAGGCCAGAAAACCCTTGCAACCCTTTTGAACTCAACCTTACCATTCCAGAGCATAGAAACCTTTATTGAACCACCGCACAACTTTCAATGTTATTCAAACGATTCAGAGTTTTAACCAAATCTACGTGAGTAATTGGTTTAGCACTGGATCACCCAAACTGAACCAGTGTTCTCATTCCACGAGGTCATCGACAAGAACCAAGAAAACCCACGTTTCAAACCGCACTACTAACTCAACGGACTTTCCATCTTTATTCGAACAAACTAAGTTACAGAACTTTCCAACTTCACACAACGGACTCTGTTTCAGAACTTTACCACTGAACTACAGATCGCTTCTCCATCCAGCCACAACCGGCAGGCCGAGAATCAAAATTCACTCCTTTGCTAAGCAACGCCACCTATCGCCTCAAAGTAACGTAAAGCCCACTTTTGCTACATTGAGCGTGATGCTAAGCTTAGGCAATCTCTGCTGTGTTGTGTTTACCATAATTTGTCTATTCTAATTGTCATACTGTGTACGTTTAGATACTAACCACTTTAGTAATCAATGTCATTATTTAGTCATTCTTTGTAGAACCGTAATTTTCATGTGTGTTAGACTAGTAAATAAATAGAATTGTTTTGCATTCAAACCCAGATGTGTCGCTTCGTTTCATACAATCAGTTATTCTCGGAACACAGAACTTAACTACTTCAGAATTGAGACTAAAACATCCAACTTCCATTATTAGATTAATGCTAAATTGATTCGGTTCCCGCAGAGCCGTGCTTACGCTAAATTCTGTGGTGGTGCTCTGTATATAGGTAATTACCCTTTATCAATTTTGTAGATTATCAATTAATTCATAATTAATATTATAATCGATCAAGGTGATTAAGAGTAATTTACACAAGTAGTAAGTCATTCACCCTACATCACTCACTGTATTTTATTAACCCCTTCCAGCCGGCACGTTTTAATTTTGTAACAAAAGTGCTGTTGACTAATGGGTTAATAGAGCAGCTGTTCAATCACGGACCTTTATTCTGAATAAAGCAGGATATAGCTGACAAATCCGGCTACCCATATTTGTAACTTGCTATGGGGTTAGTGGCGCGAATATTTTCTGGTATTAAGTGCCCCGTCACTGAAAAAGAATCCACACAGCCTCAGCGGAGCCAAAGGAGTCAACCCAGGATACAGGACCAAAGGACCGTATTTAACGCTGTAAAGTTAAATCTGAGGCGATATTCCGAGGTAAGACCAGTTATATTTCATGTTTGAGCAATTACATGACTTAAAAAACAAAAGTATGGTGGAATTTAGTCTTATTTATCAGAGTAAATATTTTGTAAACTGTTTGTTTGCCTGAAGTCGTAGCATGAGTTGTCGAGCTCGACATCAAGTTGGATTTTATGACTGGATTTAGAGGTAAAAATGTCTGTGAAACTTGCCATATATAATTCAGTTATTGAGTGTTAAACTATTAAAGTTAAGCGAAATTAGTTTATTTTGACTATTTGTCACCTGAATCGGTATATTGGAAGTGACCATGATAGCTAGGTAACGTTTCAAAAATGTGAGTGAGCGAGAGCAGAACAACAGGCTTGGTGGTGACTAGCTCTATCTGGTCGACTGTTTCTTTTTCTTTCACCAGATTATCACTTGATAAATGTTTATTCATATGGTTGGAAAATCTTGTCGGAATATTGTTTATGAAGAACATTTTGCTAGGTTGTTGCTTGTTCACAAAAAAATTGCTAAAAAGGCTCTCCGGAAGAGAATGTGAATGGGCTACAACTAAGCCTCTGACAACCTTTTTCAGTGTGTCTATTTTGTGAAGTATGCACAGCGAGGTTATAGTATTTTTTAAAATATTTTAGATGGACAGAGATTGCCAGCCTGCTCCAGTCCCTCAAGAGGCGAAGGCCTCTGACTGCTGATGAGCTGAGGCTCATAGCAGAGGAGGAGATGGACCATGGTGGCATGACCGCCCAGGAGGAAGACCAACTGGACCAGGAACTTCTGCGTGAGGAGGAGGAGGAGGATGGCGAGGAGGAGGAGGAGAACGAGGAGGAGCAGGGACCTGATCCCCAGGCGAGACCATCAACTAAGTATGTATGATAGTGTGTGTGTGTATATATTTATATATACATTTGATTCTAATTCTCACATTACTATTACTCACAATAGACTAACTTTGTTACCCCCATCATTTTGGGTATGGCTTGCCATTCTCGCACAGGTCCTAAGTCAGCTAGAAAGCGTAAACGCTTCCCTGACTCTCTATCCTATCCTTTCTATTTTGATCAGGATAGACAGGCACTAAAACCTCTCCCTTTTACACCAAATTGACCTTATGGTATTTATTTGGATAGCGTACGTCATGCTGTGCGGTCTACAACAAATTTATTTTTGAGAGAAATAGATTTTTTATGCTGTTTTTTACTCAAGCAGTAGTTGCTGAGATATGCAGCTTTACAAATAGGCAGGGATGGCAGCTGGTAATATATTGGCCATCTTATGCTAACTGTCAAGGAGCTTGGAATGAGGTGACTATTGCGGAGTTTTACAAATTTCTTGGGCTACTAATTTACATGGGGTTTTCAAATCTTCCTGATTACCATCGTCATTGGGGTACAAAGTCACTTCAGGGCTCGTGGGCAAGGGGATTTATGTCTCGTGACCGCTATAAGGCTCTCTTTGCAGCTTTGCATGTTGTAGACCCTGCCACAGAGGATAACCAGGATCGTCTTAGGAAGTTACGTTACCTTATGGAGCATCTCATACAAAAATGCCAGCAGTTATTTCAACCTAACCAAAATTTAGCCATAGATGAGCGAATGGTCAGGTCAAAAGGCAGGTCAGGGTTTATACAGTATATGAAGGGAAAACCAACTTGGTGGGGTTTTAAATTGTGGGTAATTGCAACTTCTGACAGTGGGTATACTCTAGATTTGAATGTTTACACAGGTAGTCCAAATGGGCGTGTTACTGACTTGGCCTCAAAAGTAGTTGAATTGTTAGTGCAGCCATTCAAAGATTAGGGCCACACTGTATGGTTTGATAACTTTTACACGTCCCCTGCGCTTATGATTAAATTGCAACAAATAGGGATTAATGCCTGTGGGACATGCAGGGTGAACCGTAAGCAGTTCCCTGTGGAATTTAAAGACATAAAGAGATGGGAACGCAAAGCAGTTCGTGGGGACATGAGGTGGTGTAGGTTTGAGGGAAATATCCTAGCAATTCAGTGGAAGGACACGCGTGCAGTTACATGCCTCTCCAATTTCCACAATGCAATGATTCCACCCAAGTAACTAGGTTTGTAAAAAGTGATGGTGGCTGGAAAACAGAGGTGGCCCGCCAGCCTGCTGTCATTGCAGATTATAACAAAAACATGGGGGGTGTTGATAGGTCAGATCAAATGCTAAATGCATATGATGTCTTACAGAAGACCCAGAAGTGGTGGAAAACACTTTTTTTTCACTTTATAGACATTGCTGTTGTAAATAGTTTTATATTATTTTAAGAGTGGCAACATGTTCATGGGGTACCAGGTGACAAACTAAGATTATCTAACTTGACTCAGATAGATTTAGAGAAAACCTGGCTCGTCAGCTGGGGGGTATTGATGTTCATGTGACTTTCCCATCTCACACTCCTATGCCTGTTGTGCCTATGTCATCTTTCCACACAGCCCATGCCCCTGAACTGCAGGAGTTACCCAAAAACTGCTGGTTATGCTATAGGAAAAGTAAAAAACAAAATAAAACTAAAGTAACTTGCGGTGCTCCAGAATGTAAGAGTAAAAGTCTCTGCTTTACTCGCGATAGAAACTGTTTCAAATCTTGGCACTCGGCAGAGTGTGATTAGTTTCGCGAAGAAGAATACATTTTAAATCTGAGAGGTTTTGCTGTGTTTTCTGGTGTTTCTGCCCCTCCCTTCCCCGCCCCTCTTTTCTCTTATCTTTCTGTCCACAGGTTTTTCTTTCTCTCCACAGGTCTTATAATTGTTTAGAAATGCGATGGAATAAAATGTATATTTACTATTTATAAATTCATTTAAAAGTTATATATTTAATGTTTAACTAACCCTAACCCTGTTATCTTAAGTATTCACTTTGTCTATCCATAAAACACTAGTAATAGTAAATTATTTATATTATATTTATTTGTATATAATTGCTAAGAATTACTGGATAGTTTTGAAAAATAATATTTGTGGTGTTTTTCCAGAGTTTTTTTTACCTTGCGCAGAGTTGCGCAAGTCTACCTTGTAAAAGATGTTTATTTAAATAAAGTGTGTGTTTTGTTGAACAGATAAAATCTATATTTCAGTGGTTGTGTCTTGTTTATTTTTAGAAACATTCTTAATTTACTTATACTGTTATCCATAAAGAGTAAGGAGGACTGGTGGTCTGAAATGTATCATTAGAATAACATTCTAAATTGTTGGTTCCTTTCTGCGGTTTTCACACTGATCACTAGAATGGTCATAACTTTTTAACAATAAAGGATATGTTAAATGTAATTGATATTCCAAATTACCCAGGAAATGGTGAACATTTCATACGCTCTATTTGTTTCTCTATCTTGTATTTAAAATGGTGATAATTTGAGATTTCTGATGGAGTGCGGCGAACAAAGAATATTTCTGCAAAAGTTGGTGTGGAAAAACCTTTGGAGACAGGATGATTACCCTAAAATAATCAAATTTATTCTTATATACATTGAAAGAACTAATTATTTTCTTCAATATGGTGTATAAACCTTAAATGTGTGATGTAATATGAAACCACAACAAAGATTTCTGCATTGTAAATCAAGATTTTTTTACAGATTGGAATTTCGGAACCTTTGGGCTCAGGCTGGAAAGGGTTAATTGATACAAAGAAAATAAACGATTAACATTTTCTTCATTAGCATTATGTTTCATACCTGCCTAAAACATTTGTATATCTGTATATTGTACTGCATTGATGGACCCTTTGACCTATAATGATAGGGTGAAGAAATTCTTGGCGAGAAAAGGGAGGGGCACTGCAGCCAGCCTGGTTGTGAGAAATGTAAACGCTAATAATTAGGTGGTTCTTGTTGGCCCACTAGTAATCATGGTTTGTTAGCTTGACACTATAGCACCGTCATGCAAGAGAAACTGTACCAGAAAACGTAAGCCTGAAGAACATGTGTACAAACCCCAATGGAGTTCTTATCAGCGAACGTAAAAAGCATTCGAGATATGTAGATAGTGTTGGAATGTAGTTACAGGTGTGTGTGTGTGTGTGTGTGTGTGTGTGTGTGTGAGAGCGATCAGTGGAACGGTGGGCCTTAGGTGCAGCCTGTTGTCAAGGTGTGAGGCAGGAAGTACGAGAACTTCCAGGAAAACACCGTCGCATAATAAAACTTCAGCTTTTTTTCCCCCGAAACAGAAACACATATTTACATTGAAACAAAAAAAGAAAAGTTCCCACTGAAACATAAACATCCCCCAGCGTACTCTCATCCCACCTGTGCAGTAAAAGGTCCTGGAGGCCCTGTGATTAGTCACGCCTTTATTAGTCATCAAAGAGTTGATTTGAACCCCTGAGGGGACTACACATCCCACCCATTACTGCCTCATTGAACTGTATGTGAGTGAGTGAGCAAGTGTGAGAGAGTATGATAATGATAAAGTATGTAGATGTTTATCTAAGCACATAGTCATATATCATACACACACACACACACACACACACACACACACACACACACACACACACACACACACACACACACACACACACACACGTAGCTTGTATATGTGTGTGTGTGTGTGTAAGCATATGTAGTGTGTTTGTGTGTTTCTAGGCACATACACAGGCTACACGTGTGTCAGTGATTCCGTTAGCGGACAATTGCCGGCTTCTGGCCGGTAAAAAACCTAAAAAGCATATATTTATCGGACATAATTGTTATTCCGGGAGAATAAAAACTTGGCTAAAATGACTTATTTTAAATTGGGAATGATTGCTTTAGGCCTATTCATTCCTGTTTCTAGTGTGCCTGCTGAAAGGGGATCATCTCTTCAAAACACAATGCAATCAATATTGCAGCACCGTAACGCAAACACATGAGCCCCCCCCCCCCCCCCCCCACAAAAAGAAGAATAAAACATTAAGCGGGGTCTGTGGGGGTATACTTTACAGCCTGCCATACTGCCAGCCCATGGCTTCTGGAGGGCAAAGTCACGAGGCTGACGAGCATCGCAACTTAGGGGCTCCAATGACTTGGACAGCTTTGATTTTCAAAAGGCCCGACGCAAGTGATTGCAGATTATATTAGGGTTGTGTCCAAAACGCAAAACCGCATTTTTCAAAAAGGCCTGTTTAAAATGTTCTTTCAAATAAAAAGTTTATCTAGGCAAACTAAATGAAACGAAAGGTAGGGCTGGGCGTTCGCTAAATAGGGCACTTCCATCCTTATACCCTCTCTTCTCTATTTTTCTTTTTCTTTAAAAGGTCACGTTGTCTTGTATCATCTGAAATAAATCTTAATGTTATGAAAATGCCATTGTATTTGTTTTAAAAAACATACGGGGATAGAAACAATTGGGGTTAAAGCCCCTAATGAATTACCTTATTTAGCGACACACCGACACCACTGAACACACTCAACGACGGACAGATAATTTATCAGAAGGCCAGAAACTTCATGGTAGCCGATCCAGGTGTCCGACGCACGTGTGTGTGTGTGTGTGTGTGCGCGCCTCACCCAGGTCGATGAGGATGGCGTGCTGCTGAGAGGTGAGCTGTTTCAACAGTTCTTTGTAAGGCGTGTCCATGGCGGGGGAGCGAGACGGGACGCTCTGCCTTAACAGATACTGCTCTGACAGAAGCTTCCAGATCTCCCCCCGGTGCTGACGAGGAACTCCTGCAGAGGGGGAGGGGGGAGAGAGGGAGGGAGGGAGGGGGAGAGAGAGACGGAGGAGGAGAGAGGGAGGAGGACAGAATAGGGAATGGGGTGTATGGAGAGACACAGAGAGGGAGCAAGGAGGGGGGAAAAGAAAGGGGGTGGGGGGTAGAGAGAGAGAGAGGGGAGGAAAAGAAAGAGGTAGGAAAGGCGTAGAGCGAGGGGAAAAGAGAGAGAGGGCAGAAACGTGTTTGAACAACAAACCAGCTCCCGTCCCAGAGTGAGTAGGTACCCTCTGTTCCTCAGCAATGATTACATACATACAGTCAGGAGTGCATTGTGACTGTCTGACTGTGTGTGCGAGATGAGACTTTGATGACACAGTGCCCCCACCCCCCACCCACCCAAACACCAGGCTCAAGAGAGAGAGAAAAAATAAATGAAGCAAGAGAAGAAAGGGAAAAAGGTCCAGAGAGGGAAGGAGACCAAGGAAAAAAGGGGGAGAGAGAG
>JAPMUY010006591.1:10000-42500 GCA_026901105.3 Galaxias olidus
ACCCCGGGATGAATTATCCCGAAGTGTTTTCTCCGCTTTTCCCACGATAACATCAAAAACGTGAGGAACGTTTGGCTGCGGGGACATACAGGTACATCCAAGCACCTACAGGGACATACAGGTACGTCCAAGCACCTACACGTACTCACAGGTACATACATATACGAGGCCTGTGAGCTAGGAAACATGCCTGCCAACACAGCTCACACTGCCAGGAGCCTAGAGTTCTGTGGAGCCCACATTGCAGGCAGCCCACAGCCTGCAGCCTGGAGCTCTGTGGAGCCCACATAACCCGGAGCCCAGAGCCTGCAGCCTGGAGCCCACATAGCAGACAGCCCAGAGCCCACATAGCAGGTAGCCCAGAGCCTGCAACCTGGAGTTATGTGGAGCCCACATAGCAGGCAGCCCAGAGCCTACAGCCAGCAGCCCACATAACCCGGAGCCTGAGGCCAGTCCCAGGCTTCATGATGCTGGTTCCCGGCCCCACCTGTTTGCTCCCAGTGGGTGTGGGGCGGGGTGGGGCGGGTGCAGGGAGAGATGTTAGTGTGGGCGAGCATCAACTGGTGCCAAATGGGTCAGGAAAAGGGTGTGATACTTGGCAAAGGGCTAGCCTGAGCTGGCATTGCCTCACACACACACACACACACACACACACACACACACACACACACACACACACACACACACACACACACACACACACACACAGTGTTTCCAAACACAGGATCTGTCTCCAGGGGATGACATTTAGCTCTTGAGAAAGGGGGCACACCTTTCCACCCCCTCACTGTTCTCCCCGCAGGGACAGGCAGTGAGGCTGCTTTACCAGCGCTGACATTTCCACTGAACACATTCCCAGCACCACCACATGCACCACCACATGCACTGGAGGCAGGATCAGATGACCTGCTCTCCATAGTCACACCATCCCGTTGGAGACCAATGAGCACACAGACGGAAAAAAGTGTGTGTGTGTGTGTGTGTAGTGATCACTGGCCAATAATTCCAATAGTTTCACTTCCTTCTTAAAGCAGGATTCTGGGGAGAACCCTGCCCCATGCAGGACAATGGAGGGCGTGTTTGTGTCACTCGTCCTAACTGGGCCTTGAGAAATGGCATTAAGGGTCTATGCAGGTTTTTCAGTAGCTATGTGTGTGTGTGTGTGTGTGTGTGTGTGTGTGTGTGTGTGTGTGTGTGTGTGTACACTCTGTAGACGTGCTTTAGGTGTGAGTGTACTTTCTGTGTGTGTGTGTGTGTGTTCCATGTCTGAGTAGTTGCTGTGTCTTTGTGTGTTGGTGTTCTTTGTGTGTGTTTTGTGCGAGTTGTAAGTGTGTCTGTGTGTGTGTGTGTGTGTGTGTGTGTGTGTGGGTGTGTGTGTGTCTCACCCTGTAGCTTCTGGTTCTCCATCTCCATCCTGAGGAGGAGGATCTGCTGCAGGATGGCCTTCCTCCACAGCTCTCGAAGCTCCGCCCCGCTCTTCCTCCTCCTCTCCTCCGGCACCGCCCCCAGGGCACTGTCCCCGCCCCCGACCCCGCCCAGCGGGCACACGCGCCCCGCCTCCAAGGATGATGACTCCCCCCGCTCTGAGGCAGAAGGGGCAGGATGAGAGAGGGGGGGAAGAAGAGGAAGAATGGAGGAAAATAAAAGACGAAGAGAGAGACATTAGCTCGAAATGTTTGGTTTTTCTTCCACAAATTGTTTACTACTAGTATTATATTTCAAAATAGACAAGACACTACCAAAGGTAATAATAAAACGTTAGAACAATGTGTGATAACTTCCTCTCAAACTCACACACGCACGCACGCACGCACGCACACACACACACACACACACACACAGTGCTAAAAAAGGGTGTGTGGCTCCACCCAAAACATAGGGTGGATCCCTAACCTCAAAATACTGTTATGTTTAGAAGAGGAAAAAAACTAAAGAGACGTTTTTTTTTTTTTTTCAAGCAGCAGGTTGACCTTTAAGTTGTCTAAACACAAACACACACAAAAAAACACACACACACACACACACACACACACACACACACACGACGGGCAGAAGGTTGCGTATGGCATTACTTTCTCGAAACGGAGAGTTCAAATGCGTGGAATATCACACCTTTCTTTCAAATACCTACAAAAGACATGTACACAACATGTACAGAACAGTCCCAGATACCACTAAACCAACCGTGCTTTTGTTTTATCTTCTAGACATCATATCCTGTGTGTGTGTGTGTGTGTGTGTGTGTGCGTGTGTGGTGGGGGCTGGAGACTGCTATCAGTGAACCCGTCCAAAGCATGTTGAAACTAGCAGAGTCACTAAGCAAACATACATCTTTCAAGGTAAGGAGTCTGGCGCAGAACACACACGCACACACGCACACACGCACACACGCACACACGCACACACACACACACACACACACACACACACACACACACACACACACACACACACACACACACACACACAGAGGCGTGAGATGTGTTTTCGTTAGACAAACACAGACGCTGCAACACAGTTCAAACAGAAGAGCACTTCAAACCTGGTTCAGAGTGACACAAACACGCACACAAGGAAACTCAGAACCTTTCGGTCAAAGTGGTGCCATCCACTCCCTAAGCAAACACCTAAACTTGGCCTGAGGCAACGCCCAGCAAACACACGCACACACACACCCCTCACCACGCATGGTTAACACTACACTAACTGAGTCAACAAAGCTGGCGCTTTCCTGAGGCTCCAAAGTTGTAGAGACTATCAACATGACGCTGTAACACACACACACACACACACACACACACACACACACACACACACACACACACACACACACACACACACACACACACACACACACACACACACACACACACACACACACACACACACACACACACACACACACACACCAAAGCAGAATTCAGCAGACAACGAGATCAGTCAACAATTCTAGTTCTGTATCCAGCCTGACAGCTTTGAGTGCCACGGACTGGCTGTGCCTGTCAATCAAAAAGCCACCAGGAGAGGACACAGGAAGAGACAGGGGAGAGAAACGAGGACAACAAAACAAAGCAAGAGGTCACCAAAAGATTTGCTCCGCAGACGTGCCACAGTGACGGTGACGAGGGAGGGGAGGTGAATGGAGATGGATGCGCAGAGCTCAGAGTTAATTCCTGAGTGATTGCCAAGTGTTTGGCTAAAGGCCTCTAGCCATGAATCACAGCTAAACGCACAGAAACACAAGAACACACGGCATCCTGCTGGACGAGGCCTGCTCCACCTGTCCCCGTCTCAAACCACTGCACGCACGCACGCACGCACGCACGCACACACGCACACTGACTGGTCTCGCTTACCAGTCATTACTTGAAGATCATTACTTGAAGAAAAGAGGTGGCATGCACGCGCATGCACACACACACACACACACACACACACACACACACACACACACACACACACACACACACACACACACACACACACCTAACCTGTTCTAATTTCACCTTGCTTTATTTACAGTGTGTGTGTCTCTATCTCTTCTTTTGAATCTGAGGGTGATGCAAGGCTGCAGACAGAGCGTGTCCATTCCTATCTCCTTCCTTAGAAAAACACACACACTATAGGATTGTTTGTCAGGTGTGTTATGACAGATTTCTAAGAAGCTTTCAAATAAAGCCTCAATCAATCCTCTATAATCCTCCCATCCCATCGCTCAACACACTGTCACGCACACGCACACACACACACACACACACACACTCCATGGAGAAGAGAGATCTGAGGACACGCGAGCACATACATGTATAAGGCTACCGACATTGAGTTAAAGTGTACCAGGTTCTGTAATGCAGACTCAATTAGAGGTCAGAGCCACAGGAACATCTGGATGTGATTCTGAGACACACAGAATCACAAATCTATAGGTGGGCGAGAGACTGAGAGAGAGAGAGAGAGAGAGAGAGAGAGAGAGAGAGAGAGAGAGAGAGAGACAGAGTGAGAGACAGAGTGAGAGAGAGTGAGACAGAGTGTGAGAGAGTGAGCGAGAGTGAGAGAGAGAGAGACAGAGAGTGAGCGAGAGTGAGACAGAGAGAGAGAGAGATAGAGTGAGAGAGAGAGACAGAGTGAGAGAGAAAGAGTGTGTGAAGTCTGGGTTATACTTTTAACGCCCGTCATGTGCTGTAATTCGGACAGCAGTTTGCCTGCATGTTTACAGAGGGTCACTGGGAGGCAGTGTTGCACTTCCTAATCCAGAATGTACAGGAAAAACAACAAAGTAGAAACACGGATGAAACGCGTTACGGATAGTGACCTCACTATTTTTGTAGTTGTTTTTGCAGAGGGGTTGTACAAATGTTTGTATTTGCCAACCTCCTTAGTAAGTCACTCTTCAAACGGCTCTACTGTTGTTTTGATCGCAATCTGTGTTTTCCAAACAAAATATTACAGGACATCTTCTCGCTGCCTGCTTCCTTCCCTGCTCAACCAATCAGCATCGCACTGGGAAGACGCTTTGCGCAACGCAACTGCGTCAGGTATACTTTCCCAGAACGTCCGTCTCTGTGTAGCTACGCAGTGGCTTGGCAAAGCCCCTGTTCTAGAATCAGATTCGTATTCCCTCTACTCATAATAACGGTTATAGTTTATGAGCTGGCTGGCAGATCTGCTGTCAGTGTCCATTGCACCTTCACCGCATGCTGGAACCCAGGACTGTATCATCTGCCCCTAACCATAGACAGACTACAACAGTGACCTCTAGTGGACTGACTCAGGCTAACCCGCAAACATTTTCTATAGGGTGAGAAAGACACTGTGGTGTGCATGACAGGACAAATGCTTTGCTACCTGCTAAATCTGTTACAAATGTCCTATGGCTCTCCTAACCTTAGGTCCCACAACAACATTGTCCTCAAAGCTCCAAAAGTTCACACCGTTTTTGGCCGTTGCTAATGACTGGAACGAAATACAACCTAAACTTATGTCACAAGTGACGATTTTGTGATCAAATTGAGATTTTATAAAGTATTCATTTTGGGATGTGTTGTTTTATCAAATTACTTTCATAAATAGCATGTGGTGTTTACATTGGTTTGCAGTGATGCATGATTGCCTGTTTTTCTTTTTTTTCTTTGTCGCATGTATTTAGATAGAAACCATAATGGAGTGGACTGGGAAGACACTGCTCGCGTGAATTGGGAACTCTCCTACTGATTGATGTCACCTGTGGGTTAAGCTGTATAAGAGGGTGTGGTTGTGGGAGAAGAAAATACTTTTTGTGAAAGGACAGAGCGCACAGGAGACGGCGGCCGAAAAGAGGATAGATCGTGGCGAACTGATGTGCCTGCTTAAATACCGCAGGAAACACGGACTGAGGGATCCCTTAACGGACATGGGGAGGACAATTTGATATCTCAAGAGGAACAACGTGAGTAGCTTACAAGGAATATTAAACCTTGGAAGGCTTGAAGTGGAAACAACCAAAATCATCTAAAACAAACAAAAGACTGTATAAAAATACAAACAAACTCTTGGTCAGGGTGGGTCTTTTTATTGTTCTACTTTTTTATTACTACATTTTCCTGGAGTGATTGTTTGGTCAGTGACTGTTTTGATCAACCTCATTCCAGTACCAGTCTATTCCTGTCAGATAGCTATTTTGGGAAACTTCGTGCCTCCTTCTGTGTGGATCAACTGAATTTTAATCCAAATAAAAAATCTTGATTATTTTTAAATCTATTTTGTTCCTTGTTTCTTGTGCAAACTCAGGCTGCAACGAATCTGGAGGTGTTCTTTCTGGGCCTTACCTCACCCAGTGGCGTAGTTGGTGCTATACCTACCTAAACTGTGTGACACTTACATGGATCTTTTTTTATTCCCATTAAGACATACTCCCATAAACCTAAAATGTTATTGAGTATGTATGTATTATATATGAGTGTGTGTGTGTGTGTGTGTGTCTCTCACCAGAGGATTCGGGGTTCTTCTGCGGCGTGGCGACCCGTAGGAAGATCTGCTGTCTCCAGGAGTGTCGATGGTTACGCAGAGGGCTGTCCCCCACCACACACACTGCACCAGGACTGCTCAGGGCGGCCACGTCGCTGCAAAACACACGCACACACACACACACACACACGTGCACACACACACACACACGTGCACACACACACACACGTGCGCGCACACACACACACACACACACGTGCGCGCACACACGCACACACACACACACACACACACACACACACACACACATCAATAACACATCCTCAGTGCAAAGGCCATTATTTTCCCTGGCACACTACTCATTTCTATACAAATCGTAATAAACAACTCATAATAACAATAATAACATCTCACATGGATCACACTCACAACCAGCCTACATGTGTGTGTGTGTGTGTGTGTGTGTGTGTGTGTGTGTGTGTGTACGTGTTTGTGTACCTGGGCCTACTGTCAGCGGTATCGTTCTCGTGGACAGGGGCCAGGAGCTTGAGGAAATTGGGGACAGAGGAGGAAGAGCGGAGGCGCGCACGCAGACCTCCCAGAGGACTGACACACGCACACGCACACACACGCACATGCACACACACACACACACACACACACAGATGAAGAGAGGGACAGAGGGAGAAAGAGAGGAAGGAAAATAAAGACAATGAAGAAAATAAAGGCAGTATCCAGAGCAGAGAGAATCAGATGGGGAGAGGTGGTGCCTTATGAAGAAGACGTAAAAACATGAAGAAGCAGAGGAGGAAAAAGAAAGATGCTAAAGGCTCTCACCTTTTCCTGGACAGCCGGCACAAGGTAGAGGGGGATAATGGAGGATAGGAGAGGAGAGAGGGAGAGGAGGGGCAGGCAGGGAACGGAGGATAGGCAGGGTCATTCTGTTGTCCCCTGGGAAAGCAGAAAGAGAGAGGAGGGAGAGAAAAAAAGGGGGAGAGAAGGAAAGAAATAATAACAAACATGTCACAGAGAGAGAGAGGTGCAGGGTGAATGTAGGAGAGAGAGAATGTAAAGAAGAGGAGGAGGAGGAGGAGGAAAGCTAGTCAGGGAGGAGAGGAAGTACAGAGTACTCTCTGTGGAATTCACAACAGGAAGTACCACAACGCTGACAGGAAGTCACAGGGTTTGTGTGTGTGTGAGTGAGGGGAGAGCACAAGCGGCTCATTGAACAAAGAGCGCGGTGCTAAGTAGCCATCCATCGCAAAGGAAATGAACGACGGAGAGCAAGAATGAAACAGGAAATGATGAGAGTCTGTGATCTGTACAGAGCTCTACATAACAACTCCTCTCTCTCTCTGATATGCACCGTGTCATCTACAGATCACACACACACATGCACGCACACGCACACGCACACACACGCTGTCCTTACTTGCTCTGGTGGGGTGTGTCCGTGCTGACGGAGTAGTGTCGCACCAGTTTGGGCTTGTTGGCGGTCAGGTGGTCCTGCAGCGGGAGAGGGTGTGAGGGGGCCAGGCAGTGCTCTGAGGACGAGGGGCTGGGGGCGTGGCTGAAGGTGCTTGCCCGCCGCCGGAAGCCCGGAGCAGGCTGGACGTCCCGGGGCGGGCAGAGGGACGAGGACGACAGGGAGAGGAACAGGGACGCGTCCAGACACTTCAGATCTCCTGTGGAGTTGTGGGACCTGGAGGGATGACAACGGCAAAGAGTCAGGGACAAGTGTGTGTGTGTGTGTGTCTTTGTGTTTGTCAGCTTGGTAGAGGGAAAGGACAGTGTACCAATTGTGTGTGTTCCAAATGTGTGTGTGTGTGTGTAGTAACCTGGTAGTGCCTAGGTAAGATAGGGGTGTGTGTGTGTGTGTGTGTGTGTGTGTGTACCTGAGGGGGCTGGTGGCTCGGAGCGGGGAGGAGGTGGAGGTGGGGGGGATGAGGTGCTGTTCGTCCAGCGAGGGAGGTAAGCTGATGTTGAGGGTGGAGCTGGAGGAGCAGCTATCCTCACTGCTCTCCCTGGTGGTGGTGCGGGAGCGCCCGCTACCCTGCAGGAGAGGACACACACACACACACACGCACACGCACACGCACACACACAGACGGGTTGAGTGGATTAACAATACTACATCAATATTAACAACGTCCTCACAGCAGCAAAGGTGCAGCGCAGGCTAACACAGACAGACAGACAGACACACTGTTCCTGTACCTTCCAGATGCCCTCCAGTGACTCTGTGAGGGAGCGGACAGACAGACACAGACACAGACAGGATATTCAGACAGACAGACAGACAGACAGACAGACAGACAGGCAGGCAGACAGAGGAGGGTATACTGTTGTACCTTCCAGATGCCCTCCAGTGACTCTGTGAGGGAGCGCTTGGCTCTGGACTTGAACTGTTCCAGACGCTGTCTACTGCTGCTCTGCTGCTGCACTTCTACTGGGGGTGGAGCTGCCTCCTCACACACCTACACACACACACACACACACACACACACACACACACACACACACACACACACACACACACACACACACACACACACACACACACACACACACACACACACACACACACACATTTGACAGGAGGAGATGGGGAGAGAGAGGAAGTAGAGAGGAGGTGCTTTTGGCATCTTCCATCAACAGGTGCCAAACAGCCAGGAGGATTAGGAGAGTTTACACAGGAAAGAGCTAAACACAGTGGATGTTGACAGAAAGAGTAGAGGGGGATTAGTTCAAGGTCAGAGAGAGAGAGAAAGAGAGAGGGAGATTGTTTTGATAGGAGGGGGGAAATAAAGATCTTAAGGCTACCCTTAAGAGAGAGAGAGAGAGAGAGACAGAGTAAGCAAAAGGGAAGATCCAAAAGCACAGCATTGTAAGTTATGAGTAAGATCGATAGACTAAAGTAATAATAATAATTAATTCTATTTAGTTTTTAGCTCTTTTCTCAAGACTCAAAGCGCTTTACACAAATTGGTCGCCAAATAAATACACAGAACGGACCTACAGCTATCAAACACAACACTCAGTCTGAGCGATACCACGGCAGCCAATTTGCGCCAGACTTGCTCACCCAACATATCGCGACAGACTTTCTCACACACGTAGGACACACAGACCGACTCCAATGTGTGTGCGTGTGTTTGTTGCTGTATGTATGTGTGTGTGTGTGTGTGTTTGACCACTTTCTTGTCCCCCTGCTGTGTGTGTGTGTTTTACCAGTTTCTTGTCCCCTTGCTGTGTGTTTTACCGGTGTCTTGTCCCCTTGCTGTGTGTGTGTGTGTGTGTGTGTTTGACCACTTTCTTGTCCCCCTGCTGTGTGTGTGCGTGTGTGTGTGTTACCGGCTTCTTGTCCCCTTGCTGTGTGTGTGTGTGTTACCGGTTTCTTGTCCCCTTGCTGTGTGTGTGTGTGTTACCGGATTCTTGTCCTCTTGCTGTGGTGTGTGTGTGTGTGTGTGTGTGTGTGTGTGTGTGTGTTTTACCGGTGTCTTGTCCCTTTGCTGTATGTGTGTGTGTTTTACTAGTTTTTTGTCGCCTTGCTGTGTGTGTGTGTGTTACCGGTGTCTTGTCCCCTTGCTGTGTGTGTGTGTGTGTTTTACCACTTTCTTGTCCCCCTGCTGTGTATGTGTGTTTTACCGGTTTCTTGTCCCCTTGCTGTGTGTGTTGGTGGGTCTGTTGTCTCTCTTCGTACAGGCTCCTCAGGTTGGCCATCACCTGCTCGTTCTCCTCCTGGTCGTTTTTGGGACGGGCTCTCTGCGCGCGCGCGCACACACACACACGCGCAAACGCGCACACGCACACGCACGCACACGCACACGCACACGCACACGCACACGCACACGCACACACACACACACACACACACACACACACACACACACACACACACACACACACACACACACACACACACACACACACACACTCCTATCAATTCCACTTCTAATGCAACACCTAACTGCAGAGCTCAAACGAAGAGATTCTGTGAACCATGTTGCACTTCCCCTTTATGACCACTGGGTGGCAGTGTAGATCAAAGCACCAGCTGCATCTCCTCCTAAATAACTCTACCCTCTCTCTAAGGTTTACATTTTGCAGTGTTTCACAGCGGCTACGCCAACACTCTGCCTCTGAGACACTCAGGGAAAGTTCTCTAAGGGAGGAGAGACAGCAGAGCAAACCTTAGTCCTGAAGGTCTGCATTAAGCTCCTCCAACCCAAATACAGTCCAATCCTGTCCCCTCCTAAAATGGGACTACACACAATTAAGGGACAATGTGGAAACAATGGAAAGCATGCTTCCAAAAGGGCTCCGATTTTTCAGATAGGATAAAAGAGCATGTATTCCCTCGAGCTACAAAGGAGTCTGTGGGTTCATTGGTTGAATCGTTCCCAGGTCAAGTGGGTGTATTGGCCATTGGGAAGCCTGTGTAGGTGTGTGTGTGTTGGTTGTAAAGGCAGCCACTGTGACACACACACACACACACACACACACACACACACACACACACACACACACACACACACACACACACACACACACACACACACACACACACACACACACACACACACACACACACACACACTATACAACAGGAGCTCAGGGATGTGGACCAACTGGTTTCAAGTGGCTTTAAAACACACTAACCTTTCATGGTGCACTGATCACACTCATACACTCTCTCTCTCTCTCTCTCTCTCTCTCTCTCTCTCTCTCTCTCTCATACAAACACAACAGACACACACACATGGACAAAACACGAAGATGCACACCAGACACACTCAGACCTGCACGCGTAGCGTGTACGTGTATATGTATACACACACACACACACACACACACACACACACACACACACACACACACACACACACACACACACACACACACACACACACACACACACACACACACACACACGTACACACGTACACGTACACACACACACACACACCCCCACACCACCTACCATAGTGTTCTCAAAGACTGAAGCCTGTTCCTGGTTATCCAGAGAAGCCAGGTGTTTCTGCAGCTCCAATTTAGCCTTAGAAGGATGCAGACCTGGCAATGGCACGCACGCACGCACGCACGCACGCACGCACGCACGCACGCACGCACGTACACACACACGCACACACACACACACACACACACACACACACACACACACACACACACGTTTACATAGGCATAAACATACGATAAAAGTCACACCAACTCACCGTACACAAACAACACGTGTGTTAGATACCGTTGACGAACGGAATGTGGCAGATTATACCTTCAGCTCTCTTGCTCCATAAACACGTGTGTGTGTGTGTGTGTGTGTGTGTGTGTGTGTTCTACCTTCGATGCGGTCACACAGCCGATGCAGCTGCTGCATGGGACAATTGTCACACTGCTGCCTCTGGGTCCTCACACTCTGCTGCAGGGCGGCCACAGAGAACGCCTGCTTCAAAGTCAGCATGATCTCATCCACCTATGGGTCAGGGATAGGAGGAGGAGAGGGACATATGTAGAGGAGGAGGAGGAGGAGGAGATATGGAGGAGAGGATGGACAGGGGATAGGAGGAGGAGGAGAAAGACACAGGACAGGCAGCTGGTAAGGACCCGTCACTGTCAAACTTGATCTGTTCTTCCACTCATCCCTCAGTCAGTCAATCTTATCCACTATTTGCAGTCCAATTAAAATGACATACGGTGTTGACTTACTATACAACAGTTATACTAAACTCACTAACCATGCACTGACACATGGATTTCAATCGTGATGGGTGTGACATCTTTAATGTCGTACGTAATGTCCCTTCTCTCTGTCTCTTACCAGGGACTCGTCTGTACACTGGAAGACGTAGCAGACAAAATGGCAGCTTCCTCCTTCCACCGTCTCCCGACAGATGAAGCCAAAGTGGTCCACATGACGGATACCCTGAAGAGAGAGGAGAGAAAGAGAGAGAGAGAGACAGAGGGAGAGGGAGAGAGAGAGAGAGAGAGAGAGAAAGAAAGAATGAAAGAAAGAGAGACAGAAGGAGAGAGAGAGAGAGAGAAAGAGAGAGATATGAATCACAGAGAGGAGGAACAGGGCCTGCAGCTAAACAAACTGACTAAAAAGGAGAAAGAGGATCCACTAGAAACATAACTAAACAAAAAGAACTAGCACAGTTTAACACGACAGAGGGCCCAGCTGAGTGGACAGTAGCACAGTTAACTACAGAGAGAGTGGACAGCAGCACAGTTAACCAAAGAGAGAGTGGGCAGTGGCACAGTTAACTACAGAGAGAGTGGACCGTAGCACAGTTAACTCCAGAGACTGTACACAGTAACACAGTTTAACACTACAGAGAGAGTGGACAGCAGCACAGTTAACTACAGAGAGAGTGGACAGTAGCACAGTTAACTACAGAGAGAGTGGACAGTAGCACAGTTAACTACAGAGAGTGGACAGTAACACAGTTAACCACAGAGAGAGTGGACAGTAGCACAGTTAACTACAGAGGGGGCAGTAGCACAGTTAACCACAGTACCTGGGAGCAGAAGGAGATCTCTCTGAAGCTCTTCTCTATAGAGACCTTCTTTGTGTCGGGACTCACCAGGAAGATCTGAGCGCGCCCCACCTGGACACACACACACACACACACACACACACACACACACACACACACACACACACACACACACACACACACTACGGTTAGGGGGAGAGTGTGTGTGTATGAGACAGACAGAGACAGAGGGGGTATGAGATAGCAAGGGAATGGTGTGGGAAAGCATATGAGAAAGTAGTAGAATAAAGACGTGCGTGTGTGTGTTTGAGGTTTTGTCTGTGGTTAGGTAACCACGGTGTGCTGTGTGTTTTAAACCCAGGCCAGTGGTCCACTGTGGTGAGGGTTACCAGCTGAAGCAGCAGGTTTAAAAACCATCTCATTTGAATGTTAGCTCACTCTGAGCCAGAGAACAGCGTCAGACCCAGTCTTCAATGGAGGTGTGCGTTACTACAGGAGTCCTGTAGACCCATATCCAGCCCAACAGTCACTGTAACACCTAACAATCCCATTGAAAAGACAACAGAAAGCGCTGTTTAACCGAGGAGGGAACACACGCAGGGAGAAAAGAACTACATTCTTGCTGAAAACAAATGCTGTTAAGCAGGATCCGTTATTATCATACATTAGTGATGTAGGCTAAGAGCCATTTCTCCTAGACCACTAGGGTCATTCCCATTTAGACTGACCCATTTAGATAAGCCATTCCCTCCCTTTTTTTCTTTTACCAGATATATTTTAGTACGCCCATTTCTATCATAAAACAACGCAGAGAAGTTGACAAATTTTTTCATCACAAGTTGCACAGACGACTGCAACGGTTCATTCTCCAAGCAAAACAATTCTAAAGCTGCAAATGGGTCAGAAAGCTGCAGCCTGAGTTCTGAATAGGACTACAAAGAGACGAGTTTTAAATCAACAGGGTCAAAAGGAGGGAGCATAGCAAAACATTTTAACCTTTGTTATCGTTATGGAAAGGTATTGTTAGGCTATTTCAGTGATTTGTTTTACAAACATACTGTTTTCTCATTACTTTGAAACATAGTTGTTGTTTTTTTATCTCACTCTGTCATGTAAAGTGCATTGCGCTTGTATGAAACGCACTACACTAATTATAATTTTTACTTGAGAAGGGGGAAAACGCAAAGCTCAGTGAAAACAAAAAGTAGCTGATATGAAATTACCTGACCAAGTCCTTTAATTCATTTCCCTATATGTTCATGCTAAAATCAACTGTAAATCCACATTTTAAAGCTGATATTTAAACACATATCTGCTGTTTGCATCCCAGAATAATACTTTAAAAGTCATCTCCAGTATTCCACATGAACAGACACCCTTGTCAGACACACTGATGTCAGCAGACATGCTTTGGTGCTGGCAGCACCGCTGCTATGACTAAATCCTAGGAGAAACACTGGGGACTGGGGAGTCCCTATAATAAATGGCTGTCTCACACACAAACACAAAAACAGTCCATTTAACGGTAAGCAAAAGAAACTAAAGCAGCAACTGAAGCAACAGAATTAGCCCTACGATATCATAAAGATGATAACATGTTGTCATGATGTTGTCTGGTGTCTTTTGATTGAGCAGGTCTCTGCTGACAGGGGCCGACTCCCCATCTGCTTCCTGTGCCACCACCGACCACCTCCTGTCCAGGGGAGCAAACAGAAAGTGCATGCAAAGCCAGGCGGGTCGCCACGGCTACTCAGAGGTCAATCACTGGGGAGTACCCTCATCCCATCAAACAGTAATAGCACTTGCTGAGTCATCGATGGTTGAGTGCGTGCGTGTGTGTGTCAGTGAAGTTTATCTGAGGTTGATCCTCCCGTCAGTCTGTGTGTGTGTGTGTGTGTGTGTGTGTGTGTGTGTGTGTGTGTGTGTGAGTGTGTGTGTGTGTCTGCCAGTGAAGTTTATCTGTGGTTGATCCTCCAGTCTGTCTGTCTGTCTGTGTGTGTGTGTGTGTGTGTTTGATCTGTGACGGGGAGTACACTGAGTCACAGCGTGTTCTCACAGGAGACCGGTTCTTTTAATTAAACAGGAATGGACTCTCACCCGCTCCACCCAGACACGCAGGGCTACCTAACAGGAGGAGGGGAGCTAGCTGAAGATGCCTCAGTTTCTAATCAGAACACTGCTGCCTTTTGGGAGTTCCGTCAGTTGCGTTTCCTACTTTCAGATGTAAGTGAGGCACGAGCAGCTGTGTGAGGTGAAAGTAAGAATTCACTCTCTTAGTCTACAAGAGCAGAAGTTACTGTGTGAGAGGAGAAGATGCTTTGTGTTTGTAGTCTTCCTTATTGCTCTTAAGACTAGTCAACACTGCTGATGCAGCTCTACAGGGATTTCTACAAACAGGTCGGCTCTCTGTATCTCCATCTCTCTCTGTCTCTACATCGCTCTCAGTCTCTGTTTCTCTCTCTCTCTGTCTCCCTCTTTCTCTTGTCTCCCTCTCTTTCTTTCCCCACCCTCCCTTTTTGACCTCCCTTCTCTCTCTCTCCCTGCAGCAGTCTAATTGTCACACACCCAGTGGCCTGCAGAAAACTCTCACTCCTTGGTCCTTGTTAAAAATCAGCTGAGCCAGCACAAACAGGGTGTGACTTTCTTTCCTTCCTTCCTTTCCTCCCAAATCTCTCTGCACCTCCCTCCCACCCTCTGTTCTCTGTCCATCTTCAGTGCCTACCGGAGCAAGGCAGTCCCAGACCACAACATCTGCCTGCGCCATTAGCATCCTCCATTGGCTGTGCAGTCTGCTGTGTGGACACTGGGTTGCCAGGGAGCAGATGTCGCCGTTAAACCCTGAGCAGTAATCAGACTGATCGGGCTCCTTGATTGGCCGGTCAGAAGATTCTGAAGGATTTATTCTGATAGGACGAGACGTTGGCCAGTCAGTGCCAGTCAATCAGTCTGCCGCTGTGACTCATCAGAGGAGCATTATGACGAGTGCTGCTCTGCTACCCATCAAGCTTAACCCTCCCACCTGGACTTAGAGGAACGCCATCTTACTAAATATAGCATAGTATATCTTTGTACACAATCAACATTATTGGCAAGTCTTTTTAATGTGCACATGCAATATTTATGAGTGTATAGCCCCACATTGATCAGATAGAGTATGTGTGTGTGTGTGTGTGTGTGTGTGTGTGTGTGTGTGTGGTCACCATAAACAGCATGGTCCTGTTCTCCTGCAGGCTGGTGGGCTGCACCCCGGCAGTGTGAGAGTCCCCAGCAGCACCGGCGGAGGAGGAGGAGGAGGAAGAGGAGGAAGAGGAACAGAATGAGGAGGTGTTGGAGGAGGGGTGTATCTCTGGGGAGAGTCCGTTCTCGTCCAGGGCCTGCAGACAGGGGAAGCTGGGGTCTCGTTTGAACATCACCGGCCGCCTGCCGCTGACAGGACTCTCCATCCCTCCTCCTCCTCCTCCGTTGCCCGGGGCGATGCCAACGGCCCCCCCAGCAGAGCCGTTCTGGAAGGCCAGCACCCTCCGCAGCCCCCCCGTCAGCCCTCCACCGGTGGCACTTCCTGGCCTGGGACTGGACGCCCCGCGCGATTGGCTGAACTTCTCGATGCACTCGTCGATCAGGGCGGGCGGGGCCTTCTTGTCGGCGACGCTCACCCGCCCGCAGAACAGCACCTCGAACTTCTTGGCAAAGGTGGTCGCCGTGACGACGGCGCCGGAGGTTGCAGCGGAGAGCGGACAGGCTTCCGAGGCGGCTCCGTCCCCGGGTGCAGTGATGTCATCATTCCGCGCCGAGCTCTTTCCAGCCTGCCTCAGCGTACTGATGATCTCAGGGACCTGGAGAAAAAAAGGAGGAGAGAAAGAGAGAGAGAGAGAGAGAGAGAACAGAGAGATAAGAGATTATTCTGCAGCAGCTGGACCACCAGGTCACGTTGGAGCACGGGTTTCCGTTTGACACAGCCACCTACTTAGTTGTGGAGCAGAAGCAACACAAACAACAAAGACTCTGCTTGTCACTGCTCTGACTTCCCTCTATGTTACACCACACATTGCCGCACAACACTGAGGCAACACATGGTTTTTGAGGCCCTCGGCACAGTGTTACAACACCACCCCGCCCTGCCCACTGGCATACAGCACCGCTCGCAGAGCTACAGGAGGACAGAGTGGTTCAGCTGGAAATGTCAGTGTGAGACTGACACGGGACAGGGAGAGAGGTGTGTGGGTGTGTGTGTGTGTGGGTGGGTGTGTGTTTGAGCACGAGAGGGAAAACTTGGTGACGCAAACACTCGTGCGCCATGTCACAGAGTCTGAAACGGTAAATGAAAAGACGTCCAGGTTAGCTGGCACGGCATCGAACAGTGACAAAGCCCTGAGATACAGAGCCAGTTTGTTCTCCTGCTCTGCCTGGCTAGCGGAGCGCTGGCGCTGAGAACCGATTCGTCACAGATCCAACATGGCCAACAACATCAGTCACAGATTATGAGATTGTAACCTGCTGAAGGGAAGGGGAGAGGAGGGGGGGGCGGGGGTAACGGCCGTTACGTTGCACCTAGAATAGAGTGGTGCTTGTGACGCAGTCCTGACTCCGAAAAACAAGACGTACAAGGAGGCCTTTCTCAAAGAGGGCTTTGTGCCTCTCTGATTCTACCTCTCGCTCTCTCTCACACACACACACACACACACACACACACACACACCCCCCCCCAGGAGAAAACCGTTATGGAAAAAATTAAATAAGAAGTTGTTTTCATGTTGTGGCGTTGACAAAATGCAACTATGCAGCTTGGCATACACAGAGTAGAGAGGGCAGTTTCTGTTATTCCAGTTTGCATCTAAAATCATTAGACACAGCATGTCTTCTCTTGGGAGCATGGTCTGTCGTCTTTTCTCCTCTTCACTGGCCATGCTGTGTTCACCAAGTCTGTAGACAGTACGTGGTCAAAGCTTTTCTCATTTTAAGTCTCTAATTGTAAACTTGTAATTTAATCAGAAAACCTGTAGTCTCGGTCACTTTAGAGCTAAATAGCATTATAACTTATTTTGTTTTTGAGTAGTTTGTGTCCAATATTTCATGTAATGTAATCTTTTTGTTTCGTTATCATTTCAATATAATAAAATTAATTAGGCTGGCCTGTAATATAACCCCCCCCCCCCCCCCCCCGAATCAACACACACACACACACACACACACGACAGCTTAGTGCAGCCAAGTCTACAGATATTCGCTTGTACCATCAACTGTAACCAAAATATAATTAGTTACCGATGTCCCTCTGTGACTCCTGCATAGTGTCTGCTGACTACGCATCAGCAAAGAGTGTGAGACAAAGCCAGAGAGAAGAGCAGTGGCAGGGAGGGAGGGAGAAGACAAACAGAGACAGAGATAGTGGTATAAAGAAGACACAGAGACCGGAAGGTGGTTTGTCTATACGTGGCCTGTCCTGTGAGCGCACATAGAGGACGGCCGTGATATTAGACAGAGATTGGTTGGATCAATTTAGCCCCTAATCACACACACACGCATGCACGCACGCACGCACGCACGCACACACACAATGGAATGGTGTGCTTCACTCTGGCCAAGTGTGAAGTGTTTAAAATCTCTGTGTAAATACAGTAGAGTAAGAGGGACAAAGCACTGCCAACTCACTTAGGCCCTGCAAAACAATTCAACTGGTCCATCGATTTATCATCAAGTCACACACATTCCTTTATTTGGAAATATACAATATTTTTAGAAACATACTTTTTCAAATAACTTGACTGACAGGAACATTTAATGAAACGTCAATAGTTAACAACACTTTGACAGGTACGCCACAAAATCTGTATTGTCGTCACAATTTCTTGTCTATAATACAAAACAGGGTTTAGATGGAGGGTGTTAGAAGGCATCTAAAGCCAGCAGAGAGAGCAGACCCCAGAGTGTCAGCCCAGTCTCCTTTGCAGCGTCTCGGCTAGATAAAAGCTTATCCACCTCCCTGCAACACGCCAGTAAAGTCATTACACAAGCCTTCCAAATGTAAACAGAGAGAAAGACACCGGTCACGAAACCGAACTCTATCGAGTTTTCCAGGTAATGACAGTGGATGGGGTTAGCAGGTAATGACAGTGGATAGGGTTAGTAGGTAATGACAGTGGATAGGGTTAGCAGGTAATGACAGTGGATAGGGTTAGCAGGTAATGACAGTGGATAGGGTTAGCACAAGTAATGACAGTGGATGGGGTTAGCAGGAAATGACAGTGGATGGGGTTAGCAGGTAACAACAGTGGATAGGGTTAGCAGGTAACGACAGTGGATGGGGTTAGCAGATAATGACGGTGAATATGGTTAGCAGGTAATGATTGTGGATACGGTTAGCAGGTAATGACAGTGGATGTGGTTAGTAGGTAATGACAGTTGATAGGGTTAGCAGGTAATGACAGTGGATAGGGTTAGCAGGTAAAGAAAGTGGATAGGGTTAGCACAGGTAATGGCAGTTGATAGGGTTAGCACAGGTAATGACAGTGGATAGGGTTAGCAGGAAATGACAGTGGATGGGGTTAGCAGGAAATGACAGTGGATGGGGTTAGCAGGTAATGACAGTGGATGGGGTTAGCAGGTAATGACAGTGGAGAGGGTTAGCAGGTAACGACAGTGGATGGGGTTAGCGGGTAACGACAGTGGATGGGGTTAGCAGGTAACGATAGTGGATAGGGTTAGCACAGATATTGACAGTGGATGGGGTTAGCAGGTAATGACAGTGGATATGGTTAGCAGGTAATGACGGTGAATATGGTTAGCCGGTAATGACAGTGGATATGGTTAGCAGGTAATGACAGTTGACGAGGTTAGCAGACAATGACAGTGGATATGGTTAGCAGGTAATGACGGTGGATATGGTTAGCAGGTAATGACAGCGGATATGGTTAGCAGGTAATGACAGTGGATGGGGTTAGCATGTAATGATAGTTGATACGGTTAGCACAGGTAATGATAGTGGATGGGGTTAGCAGGTAATGACAGTGGATATGGTTAGAAGGTAATGACAGTGGATAGGGTTAGCAGGTAACGACAGTGCATGGGGTTAGCAGGTAAAGACAGTGGATAGGGTTAGCACAGATATTGACAGTGGATGGGGTTAGCAGGTAATGACAGTGGATAGGGTTAGCAGGTAACAACAGTGGATGGGGTTAGCAGGTAATGACAGTGGATATGGTTAGCAGGTAATGACAGTGTTTATGGTTAGCAGGTAACGACGGTGGATATGGTTAGCAGGTAATGACAGTGGATATGGTTAGCAGGTAATGACAGTGGATATGGTTAGCAGGTAATGACTGTGTATATGGTCAGCAGGTAATGACTGTGGATATGATTATCAGGTAATGACTGTGGGTATGGTTAGCAGGTAATGACAGTGGATGGGGTCAGCAGGTAATGACAGTGGATGGGGTCAGCAGCGAAGCATATTTGGAGTGGACAATCTGAATGTGTGGGAAACCACGCGCAACACGCAGTTGTTACAAATACTGTGACACTAACAGCATATATAGCAGCCAGATTTCTCTGGCTTGGACTAGCTACTATCATGGTTAGTAAAACAGGGAGTTGCTTGTATGATTGTCTAGTCAACAAGTGTACATTAAACGGCCGTGAACACAACATTTTGCTTTAAAAGTGCATTCCCTGGTGGTTTTGTCAGGAATCTTCGTGGTTGAGTTTAGAAATGAATTTGCAGGAGGGGACCAGGAAGTAAGTGAGCAGAAGTGGTTGCCTTACGTGGCGGGAGTGGACTTAAGGCCTGAGTCATAACATTGTCCGTTCAAAAATACTCTTTTGTTGTATATTTTTGAACGGACAACGTCCCTTCGCTAGGAGTTTTACGACCACGTCGTTGTGCAAGCGCAGAATGTTTCAAAGGTTACTTTGAGGAGACGGAGAGAGGTCTGAAACAAACAAGCTTTGGATTCGGGAAGCAGGCAGAGCAGCAGACACCCGGCCAGCATGCTGACTAACAACATGTTTAGGTCCTGCTGAGTCTTGCCTGGCGTGTATGGGGTGTGTTCCTATAACTCAGGTTCAGTCTGGTCCTCCTCACCCTGCCTGCTTCATACTGAACTTGGAGAGTTTGTTGTGATGGTGGAATGTCCTAAAACCCTAGTCTGAAAGAAACAGCCTTCTTATAAACCCTGTTATCAATAGACTGACACATACTTACAGTTGTTCGAAGGTTTACAGAACAAGCCATGATGGACCTAGCCACCTTTTTATCAGCTGATAAAAACACTAGTTATTTTAACATGGTACTATCTTTCTTAAAGGAGACTATGACCCGAAACAACAGCAGTTGGATGACGTCGTTCTTTACCGCAGTTTAATCAAGTTCCAACCCTATGATTTTGCTTATGGCGGTGGCCATACTTACAGCCTGGTGGTATTAAATAGGCTACTGGCTGCTGACTCAGTCCTAGTCTCTGGTTATTGGAGCACACTACCACGACAGTACCATTAGACGATCAATGACATTGTCCTGTATGGCCCTGAGCTAGGCTCTGGAAGAACATGGTC
Organism: Galaxias olidus; assembly: GCA_026901105.3. Taxonomy (NCBI): domain Eukaryota; kingdom Metazoa; phylum Chordata; class Actinopteri; order Galaxiiformes; family Galaxiidae; genus Galaxias; species Galaxias olidus. The sequence goes on from JAPMUY010006591.1 coordinate 31,009, forward strand.
CATGCTATGAGACCAGCTCAGAAAAGAAAACACAGCTCTGTCGCTTTGACAATGTTTCAAAGCCACTGCCTGCAAAGTGTGACCGACGCAAACTATCAGGGACACAGAGAGACAAATAAATCGCAGGTCAAGTTCTGGGCATTATGTCAACTTGAAAGACAATGAGAGGGAGAGAAAAACAATGAAAGGAGGAAAGGAGAAAGAGAGGGGTAAGGTAGAGAATAAGAGAAAGAAAGAAGGAGGGGTAGAGACAGGGGAGGGGGAGAGAACGTGCTGGAGCGAAATCTGCTTGTTTAGAAGGCTTAAACTTTTCAAGCTCATTTAAAAAGTAGACCTTGTATTCTGACACACACACACGTAGCATTAGCCTTGAACTGCTCTTTGATGTCGGTAGCCTATATGAATCAAAATGTCTAATAAAGGCTGTTTCTCCAAGAACTGAGATAATCCCACCGTTTACATGGACACTACAAGGCTCTAGTATTGTTGAGTGTTGTTAGTAGTCCCCTGATAATCTGTAGCAGTGTTTCACTTTTAATAAGATTAAACCTGATCAGACGTCAGAAAACACTGGCCGTAAATAAAAGTAGGTTCAACCACATTTATTTTAAATCTGATTAGGAGCTTTATAGTTTGTAGTTGTTTTTATAACAACAAACCATCTATTCAACGGCAAGGTCTATAAAACTAGGGCTAATATAACACCCTGAAGTTGAGAAACTGCTACAGGCGATCAGTGCGTTCATTTGGACTCACCTTGGACAGCCAGCTGAAGGGAGGCACCATTTTTTCTGCTAATCCATGATCTCAGAGACAATTTCTTGCCTCACACACTCCGACCAACTATGACCTCCTGTGCAGCTGGCCTGACTCCACATGACATTAAGACCAAGTCCTGAGACCCTTAGTGTTGCCTGGCCCTGTCCTCTTTCTCTGCTTATGCTCTCTGGTCTTACTTACACTAATCCCCAGCCCTGTCTATGACCACCGTCTCCACTTAGATGCATGGTCTTTACTTTGAAACCTAACGGCTGTTTCTTAACCATGGTCTCTCTCTCTCTCCATCACCCCCTTCTTCCTGCTTTTTGTGCTTACTTTAGGATACTTCTTCTACCGCCTTTTATAAAAACAGATAGCAGAGAAAGGACTTGCTCAAAGCCACTCTCAATGACTTCCCTCGCCGGTCGTCTCTTCTTCTCTTTTGTCCCTCTCTCGCTCTCCTGGGAACAGAGGGATCCACACAGAGAACTTTCCTTCTTTTTGCTGCTCTGTTTTCCTTTCAGGAACTAATCTGGTCTGGGACCGCCCCACACTCCCCCCGCCCCTCCTTCTCCTCTCTGCTCCCACCCTGGTCGTCAGGGCAACATGACGGAGCTACTCACACCGCTTGATGATGTAACCGCGTTCCTTCCACTTCTCTATCTCACTCTTTGTTTCATCCATCCATCTTACTTCCCCTCAAAGTCGTGTGCATCGTTCTTTTTCATCCCCTCATTTATTTTGCCCTTTTTCTGACTACTTGGATGGAAGAGGGGAGAGAGGGAGAGGAAGAAAGAGGGAAGCCTTTAGTGGTAGGCACACAGCAGTGTACGTCTTAACAGACACCGAGTGTGTCACCCTAACACACACACACACACACACACACACACACACTGTGTTATAATATACAGTAGCATTGTGGTTAAGTGTGAGGAAGGTCAGCTTCTACAAGGGGAAGTGACTGATAGTGATTGGGAAAGGACAAGAGACAGCTTCAACACACACACACACACACACACACACACACACAAAAGAGTGTTTAGGGTTTAAGGTGTATTTTGGATTTAAGAGGAAGCAGACCCAGGAGCGCTGTCAGGCACTGCCTGTGCGACTGACCAGGCCCTCCCCCCTCTCTCTCTATTGAGTGTGCTCAATAGCCCTGTTGTAACAGAACGGGGCTCGTAAAAAAGGAAGTTCCAAACCAAAAACAGAGAAGTAGAAACCCCACAGTATGTGTGAGTGTACACACACACTTATTAAGCTACAACTTAGTCTACAAACAAACACACACTATTGGGGTCAAAGGTAAGGATGTGATACAGAGAGTCCTTAGACAGTGCGGTTATTGCACTCATCATCAGTGCACCACTCCCCTTCCCAGGGACTGTATCCCAATGACAAACACATGCTCCTCCTACTCTTTCCTTTCATATAAATAATTCCCCCCCTCTCTCCTCTTCATTTTCCATGTTCTATCACGCTCTCCATCCTTTAAAAAAAAAAATCTCTTTTTCCCATCTTCCCTTCCCCATGTTCCCTCTTTCCAAGCCCTTGTTTCTATTTTTGTCTGCCTGTGTCTGCCAAGGCCACACTTCTCTGAGGGTGGAGTCCAACCTAGTCAGCCACTCTCCAGGGGGATGGAATAGTTCACGTTAGTAGCAACTAAAGCCACCATGTGACTGACGAAGCACATTGGAATGTCACCAACGGACACCTGTCAATCATTTCTAATGCAGAGTAAGATATTCAGCTCAACAGAGTAAGATATTCAGTTCAACAGAGTAAGATACTCAGCTCAACCCTAGCCCATCAATCTGGGCAGATCAACAGCCAACACATCCCCATTGGTCCCGATGTCACCAGGTCAGAGTTCAAAGGGTCACATAGAGAGAAAGAGGGGGGTAAAGAGGGAGAGCATGAGAGAACAGGGTGACTGACAGCGACAGCAGCCAGAGTCCAAGACGCTGACGTCATTTCAATTAAGACTAGCCCCACTCAACCACAGACCAGTGAAGAAGAGATAGCAGCAGTGCAATGACGTGGTCACAGAATAGACCCTAAAGAAGCAGGGGCCGTTTTTTTAAAAACCGAGATCGACAGAAACACAAACACGCCAAACAAATTTACAAAAAAAAAGAACCAGACAGTTAAGTCACAAAGTACCACCAGAGTGACTGACATTTAGGCAGAAAGGCAGTTCGACAGTTCGACAGGCAATGATTAAACCCACAGACAGGTGGAAAGGCAGTTAGACAGGGAACGATTAAACCCACAGACAGGCGGAAAGGCAGTTAGACAGGCAAGTTACGATTCAAACCCCCAGACAGGCAGGAAGACAAACAGCCAGATAGGTAGAGGAGTCAAGACAACCCCCCCTAGCAGGTTAATGACCCCTGACAGTGATGGGAAGATGGACAGGAAGTCGGAGGGAAGACAGTCATTCTATCCTGTCTGCTCTTCGTGGTTTCCCTAGTTAACTGGTTAAGGTTTTATTCATGTTTTTACGGTCACAGTAGTGACTGTCACATGAGCGACTGTCACACGAGCTGGAGAGACACACACACACACACACACACACACACACACACACACACGGTAGGAGGGAGGGCGGGTGAGCGGAACGGAGAAAGATAAAGAGAGAGAGCACGAGGGACGAGGTCTTAGAGAGCATGGGAGTGAAATCTGGAAAGTTTGGGAGAGACAAGGGAGGAAAACATGGGCAGGCTCTGTGAACGGAGAGAGGTTGTGTTTGGACACAAATGGACACCTGGCCTCCCCTGTGTCAGCACAACGGACCTTGAGGTCTCTCTCTCTCACCCTCTCACACACCTCCACTCACTCCACTCACTATATGCCTGTACAAATGTTTGCTGTCTTCCTAAGCCTAAAAGTCCTGTCTTCTAATCCACCCGTGTTGCATCCATTGTCTATGATCTGAGACATAGGTTTAGAGGCACATACAGTCCCAGCGTTGGTAACAGTGGGCACTGCTTCAGCAAGCAGAAACCCGCTGAAATGATTTTGTCTGTGGGCTACGGGCCCAGAATGTGATTGGAGTGAGTTGTATCTTAACGGAGGCTGACTCAGTCTGTTGGAAAAGGATTTAGCACCCCTTTGGTCCCCTTACAAAAGCTGGGGCACACACAAATCCTGTCTGCTGAACTTTTCCGTTAGAGAGGAAGAGAAAACTTTGATATACAGGAGTGTTTATGTGTATGTGTGTGTGTGTGAGAGATTGAGAGAGTTAGTCAGTGTGTATGTGTATGTGAGTGCCAGAGAGAGAGAGAGAGATAGATGAAGAGAAGAGAGTCACTAGCCTACTTACAGTGCCCCAACCCCCATAGTCTCAGGAGAAAATTCCTTTCCTGCCAGTTCTTATCAGACAACAGCAAGTAAGTTGTTACAGTAAGTTACAGCCTTTTGTCCAACAGAAAATATGTCATGTTATGGTATTCACTGGACCCATGACTGTGGTTTCATCTTCAAACACTAATAGCGACATGTGCTTGCTCGCTCTCTGTTTCGCTAAAAAAACACTCACTCTCCCATACACTCACAATGAGAATCACCAACTAAGAAATTAATTCAGACAACTTGAACTTGATGATCAGTGGCATCACACATATATTGGTGGAGGCAGTTTGTGTGTTACTGGATACAACAGGGACCAGTTACTTTGTATCAATTCAACTGTAAAAACGTTCGTGCTACCACCAAATCAAGAGTCAAAGTTAGATATAGACAACAAATGTGATTCAAAGTCCTACTCCTCGGGCTAGTACGAGTAACGTCAGCTAGCAAACTTTAGCTCGCTAGCTAATGTTATGTTCAGCGTCAATTCGGAGTACAAGTAAATGATAGTTTGACCGAATTAGAATAGTAAAGTAGCAAGTCGAGAAAAAAACACGGCTTGGGTTGAACTTACATCTTTTTGCTCTGACTTGACATTAAATAAATTGAATCTTTGAAGCCTCGCTTTCATCCCATCAGCCATAAACTTCACCGAAAGAGATACTTAGCTACATACATATAAACTAATAATATTGTGCCGTTTGTTTTGACTGAATCGAACGTTTTCGATGGAAAGTTCCTCGATTTCCCTTCCTCGAGCCTTCAATGAACCGCTGTCGAAGCCTGAATGGCGCGTCGCCCTGGATGTCAAATCCACAGCCAGTATTATTTCAGAAGGACTGGGGGGCGCACGCCCGCAAGCTTGTCCCGGGACTTTCAAATTTTAGGCGGTTCACTTTAGAGTTTGATAAGATTATTTCTCGGAAAGTAGACTGTTAACTTTAAGCCAAGCCAACGTTTAGAATGTAAAGTAACATTTGTCAAACTTAAAACCATATGTTGAATGAGAGTAACACTAGGCTGCCAAGTAACGGTGGACAACTTTTCTAAATAAATCAATGACTTATTAAACTCAATGGGGAAGTGAAGTCTATAGCTGAAAATAAACGATTGTCATAAATATTATTGCGATGTTTTAAGCTGGAAAACGTAGACTAGTTATTTTTTAAGACACTTGATGAAGGTTACAGTTCTATAGCGTCTCCTGGTGGCCGGTGACAGTCGGCCTACATTAAGTCCCAAATAAATGTTTAACGGAGGTTTAGGGGGAAACACACTTCTCTGCGGTATTAATAGGAACCCTAGATAGTCCCTGTCAGATCCAGACTAAGCTGAAAATAAAAACGTAAAACACTACTATTAACATTCATTATATTCAACTCCTTCTTTATACCTTAAGGCTGAGAGATAATAAACCAGCACTTTGGGACACTGCATAAGAGTGCAACACAAACAGAATTCAGAGCTGCATAAACTCAAGGTTGTACCATCCAAGGATTAGCCTACATACAATTCACACCTCAGAATTTCAGAAATATCACACTCTCTTTCACTCTTTCCTAGACACATGACACTTACAGTATTAAGACGGCCTTGTGGGAAAGAAAGAAAGAAAGAAAGAAAGAAAGAAAGAAAGAAAGAAAGAAAGAAAGCACACAAACATACAGGAACAGCACATCTCCTCTTTTCACAGAAGATGAGGAGAACTGACTACACACTCCGTCTCCTGCCAAAAGGAAGTGGTCTCTATGGTAACCTGGTTCAACATCCTGTCTGAAGGCCCAGAGAGATAGTGTGAGAGAAAAGGCATTGATGTGTGACAATTCTCTCTGCCTATCAACACACACACACACACACATTTTAACGCGATTTAACGCTCTCTCTCTCTCTCACACACACACACACACACACACACACACACACACACACACACACACACACACACACACACACACACACACACACACACACACACACACCTCTCTGAACAGTTATCAAGAAAACACACAAACATAAACTGTTTTTGATTCTCTTCTGTCTTTTTTTTGTGCCTATTTCTCAATATCTCATTTACTCTGTCCACAACTTTATTTCCCCCTCCAAGTGTTGACCGACAACACATTAACCTACACCTGGTCATGCAAGTCTCCCAGGTATTCTATAAATGATAAGAACTAAAAGCGGATAGCTATAGGCAGTCTATTTGACCAGTTGTGGTTTAGCACTAGGGAAAGACCAGATAGTTGAAATACACAATGAGTAATAGAACACGGGTTCAGAAGTCCTATCCGCAAGACAACAACAGCTGCTGCCTATGACAAAACTACAGTAAGTTATGTGGCGTCCATCTTGAGTGTCTCACGGTATGCTGGTCTCTGCAAATGCTGATGGGGTCACACATGCTCACACACACTCCACTGCGCCGTCGTTCATCAGCGCCCGCACCACGGAGACCGTTTTAGGGTTCTAGAGGTGGGGGGACGACACACACACACACACACACACACACACACACACACACACACACACACACACACACACACACACACACACACACACACACACACACACACACACACACACACACACACACACAACACACACAGCTTTTTATAGCTAAGAATCAGAGGCAGAGGTGTTAGAGTAGCCAAACGTTCCCCTACATGTTCTTGTCCACCTCTGCCTTCTTGCACTCTTTCCGTTTCCTTCACCTTGTAAATCAAAGCGGTGGCGCTGAGCAGCTGGATGTGTTTGTGTTTCAGAGATTAGTTTCTCAATGTCATCTCTCTCTCTGGCACTCTCTCTCACTCATAGAGCATCGGCCATGCCGGCTATCTCTGATGTTCATACACACACAAACACACACTTTCTCGCTTCATCACATGCACACACACATACACGCACACATATATTCTCTCTCTCTCTCTCTCTCTCTCTCTCTATCTCTGAGTCTCACACAAATACAATACTTTCTTTCTACGCCTTTTCATCAAAAACACACGTCACACTCCTTCCCTCCCTCCCTCCCTCCCTCCTACCTTGGTGCTGTCCTGACACTGGAACACGTAGCAGGCGCTGTGTTGAGTGTCTCGGACCAGAAACCCAAAGCTGCTGGGCTCCTGGCTGTTGTGGATCAGCTTGGTGACGCGGTGCGGGCGACTCTCGAACAGCACCGTGTGTGTCAGTGGGTCCCAGGTGGCGCCCGCGGCCGGCACGCACACACACTGCACCCGCGACGCCGACACACACAGACGCACGGCCTGGTTCCGTGCCGGGGCGCCATCCGACCGTCGCGAGGCTCCGGGAGTTCCGGGGCTAACCCCATCGGCGCCCCGCTCCCTTTCCCCCGGCCGAGGCCTCCGTATCTCAGCCACCACCCAGGGAAGCATGGCCATGGTGGTTAGAGAGTGGACCGGGCGAGAACCCACCAAGGTGAGTCTGTATTGCACCTCCTCCTCCTCCTCCTCCTCTCCTTCCGCTTCCTGCATCACCGCCCCGGTCAAACGTGCAGTCCTCGCCCTAGAACGAGTGGCTTTATGGCGGGGTTGAGCTAAGGGAGAGGGGGTGAAACATTGATGCGAACGGTGGATTGAGGTAGAGGTAGGCAGAGGCTGTTTGGTGCTCCCCAGGCTGGGAGCTTCATTTCTGGGCTTCACCTCAAAGAAGAGCCCCTCCTGCATGGCTCGACTTGATAGATGGCTTTAATACCTATTTTGGGGCCAAACAAAAATAGAGGAGACTAGATGTCACTATAGCGTGCAGCTAAAATAGCTAAACATTGGAAAGGGGGATCATTTTGTTAGGACAAATTGAGGGACAACAACTTTACAAGTACATGATTGCTGTCAATGAGTACAGTAGCTGAATAATTACCCCCCTCTTCAAGCCAAGATGGAGTCAAACCTGCTGGTGACTAAGGACGTTTGTAGGCCACTTAGAGGTCAAGAGAAAACTATCCAGTAGGTATTTATGCCCCCCCCCCCTCTGCCCCACCCCCTCACACACACACACACACACACACACGGGCGAATACATAAACCCACAGGTTTAGCTCAAAGAGAAACACACATGCATGCCCTCCCTCTCTCTGTAACCACCCACTTTTGGGTCGAACTCAGAAGGACCTGCCTGCTTGAAAAGTAAATAAAACACAAATATAAATCACCTACGTTTATCTCTCCCTTTCAAAACCGACACACAAGTCAAACAAAATGTAAAAATAACTGGTCATGTTGCTTTATACACCAACACAACAAACAACTTGAATTTAAAACCACGGCCAATTAGTTCTCATAAAATAACACAACTGAAATGTTTTCGATGAATATGTCTGCATGACTTCAAGGTATCGGCCCAAGAAATTTGACATTGTACAGCATACACATTTCCAAACTTGCCTCCAATGCGAAACAGCTTCTGATCGAATCACAAAATTAAACCCGATAGCTTTTCTTCATCTGTTCTGCGCCGTAACGGTTTAGTGACGCGTGGCGCTTGAGAACTGGTGCATTATTGATATTCAGGGAAATGACACTTGAGTCGCATGCTTCCTGCTTAAGCCCACTTCACTCACAGCACTGGAGCTAGACTGATCGACGTCAGAGAATAAATAAAAATTTCTACAAACCCATCAGAGACGGAGGAAAAATTGAAAAGCACCCCCACCGATTATTTTATGCACAGTGTCGCATGCCGATTGGGAAAAAGTACACATTACAAAGTAATAACATTAAGTTATTTCAGTTAATGTCCTAGTGTTAAGTCAAAGAGACAGCTGTTTCATTATCCAAACACAGCTTACCTTTTTTCCTTGCTCGGACTGTTGCCCTATGGCAGCGATTATTTCGATAGGTGTTGCGTGTCTTCAGTCGGTACAGAACCTAGCGGCCGCCAAACTCTGCCCAACACTATACACGCGCACCAGTCCTGTCGCCTCTACGTATTGAGCTATGAATAGAATAGGTGACCGCCGCTAACCTCTGTTCTCCTCCCTCTGGGTCCCAGAGGATGGCCAGCGCGTGCATATAATGGAAGTATGGAATAGAAAAGCAATCGCCTCTCCCACCTGACACTCTCTCTCTCTCTCTCTCTGTCTCTCTCTCTCACACACACACACACACACACACACACACACACACACACACACACACACACACATACATACACACACAATAAAAGGGACACATACTGTTAAAAGTTTAGAACCTTCTTTATTCTATATGCCTATTAGACTGACTGATGTCATGTTAGCATCTTTGCCAACACTGGACACACTATGAATGATCATGACCAAATGACTTTGGATGTTCTATAACTCCTATAAACAGTTTAACAGAATCATATCTAAATGTTTGACAATTTAGTGTAGAGCTAGTACATAAGTAGGATGTTGAAACCTATTAAGTGTCTCCACTTGGAAGCACTGTAAACCAGGCCACTCATCAACTAACGCACATGCACCGCAATGGACCCTTTTCACTGGAATGGCTATCTAAACTTAAGACATTAGCATCTCTTTTCTTTAACACAACTCCCACATCAAAAACTAAATTATTTTCTAATTAAAAATGAATTTTGTAAGCAATCTTTCGTCTTCACAGCTTTTTCTTGGCCACAACACTCCATTCTATGTTGATCCCAGTCCTCATTCACTAATGTAAGGCATACTCATAACCAAGCACCTATTGGAACGTAGCACAGTGTGTAGAATGACTGCATGCCTAACCCATAACACCACATGGCAGCTGCAGACAGACATTGTTCCCCACATCAAGCAGATATATTTCTAACACTTGAGATCGCTGGCTGAGTGTATACACAGAAATGCATGTTGACAGTATACTGGTCATTGGAGCCTTAAAAGGAAAATCACAGAGAGACTGACAGACAAACATGCAAGTAACAGTATGATGATGAGGTTTCCCCCCCCAAAGCAAACCTAAGATCATAAAGAATATCAAATAAGTCACTTATTAAAGAACATATTTAGTTAGTAGTTAAGACTCAGGTGCTGCTGGCTGTGCATTCTGAAAGGAAATACTAGTCAAAAGTGACCGTCACTACTGGTCCTGCGTGTGTGTGTGTGTGTTACACAGGCTTGGGGAGCAGTTTGTTCTTCTCCGGCTGGAAGAAGTTCTCCACGATGGCATCGACCAGCTCATCCAGCTCCTTCTGTAGCCGTTTCACATCACTGGGACAGCGAGAGAGAAACGGATGGGGTGAGAGACAGAAAAGACTAAATTATATTATAAATATACTATGAATATACTAATGGTGACACGACGCTGTGACCCGCTACCCTGTCTATTAAAGTATTCCAGCATGCATATATATATATATATATATATATATCTCTCTCTCTCTCTCTCTCTCTCTCTCTCTCTCTCTCTCTCTCTCTCTCTCTCTCTCTCTCTCTCTCTCTCTCTCTCTCTCTCTCTCTCTCTCTCTCTCTCTCTCTCTCTCTCTCTCTCTCTCTCTCTCTCTCTCTCTCTCTCTCTCTCTCTCTCTCTCTCTCTCTCTCTCTCTCTCTCTCTCTCTCTCTCTCTCTCTCTCTCTCTCTCTCTCTCTCTCTCTCTCTCTCTCTCTCTCTCTCTCTCTCTCTCTCTCTCTCTCTCTCTCAAGAGGGATCTCTCTCTCTCTCTCTCTCTCTCTCTCAAGAGGGGCGGGATCTGGACGCACCTGTTGCCGGGGGCAGCACACAGCTCACCTGTTGCCGGGGGCAGCACACAGCTCCGTGTAGTACTTGACTTTGGGCTCCGTGCCGCTGGTCCTCATTGTGGCCACGCCCCCGTTGGCGAAGGAGAACGTGATCATCTGGCTGGAGCTGGAGGTAGGAAGCACCTGGAGGAGAAGGAGGGTAGGAGGAGTAAGGAGTCAGGCAGAGGAGTGGGTAGGAGGAGGAGGACGAGGAGGAGGGTAGGGCAGAGGGGTGGGGGAGAGAGGAGAAAACAGACAGGCTTAATGAGAGCACTGGTATTAAATTAAACTGAGGGCTGTTTGTAGCTGGATCACACCTTATTCCCAGATTCCAAACTCGGCCTGATTCAAAGAGCGACGGGAAGTGGAGGGAGTAGTTATCTAAGGGCTAGGCTTGATACATCCCAACACTACTATGTGTGTGTGTGTGTGTGTGTGTGTGCTCACAGCCTTCTGGTCTGGCTGGTTGCTGTCGTGGCCGGTGGTCAGGTCTCTGACTGAGGTCACGGCGAAGCGGCCACACTTCTGAGGGTAGGAGCCTTTCTGGTCGCCATGGTTACGCAGGCGCTCAAACAGGCCACGGATCACTTCCTGGTCGTGGCAGATGAAGTAGGAGTTCTTTGTGATGTGGTAGCCATACCTGAGCAGGCGGGGAGAGAACAGAGACAGAGAAAGAGAAGAAGAGG
>JAPMUY010006596.1:0-5000 GCA_026901105.3 Galaxias olidus
CACCTATATATTTTTATAATTTTATAAATTTAGTAATTCTTGATAAATTCGCTTATTTAGAATTTGCCACTGATTAACCTCAACATGTCTACAATCATTGAATGGTCTATTTATTTATCCATTAGGAATACAACCTTTAGGTCATATCGCGCAGGATTAAAACAGGTGCATCAACAATGCAAAATGAACTTTATTTTATGTAATTACTTATCTAAAAAATAATAATGTTTAGTGAATAAAAGCTTGTGGCGTGAACTTTGGCACTCCCTCAATTCGCCAACTCCAACTAATCAACTTGTCAATGCCGAGTCCATGCTAACTGTAAAACAATCACTCACTCATATGATAATTTTCCATACATTTAAAATGCATACAAATATGAGGACATCTCACCATGTGCGTCCAAGCAATATTCCTTGGCTGGATTTTTCATTTGTTCTTGATCAAAAAATCGGGGACAGACAGTGGAGGGTTATCTTGCTGCTGCCTCACCGTGCGCGAGGAGACCGCATACAACCCGCTGCTGCCTGCCTCTGTAGGGGGGCCGTCCAATCCCTGACGTAACTGCACACACGCTGCCGCCTCTCAACTCACATCTGCTAACTGCCCTGGGCTGCTATGGTGGTGGAACTAAATAACTTCAGCCTCAAGTTCATTACAACTGGCGGGCAATTTGAGAACACGGTGAAAGCAAGTTAGTCCATCTTTTAAGAATGTATTGAAAAGATTGCACCCAGCAGTTTGTTCCAATTATCAAACAGTGGGAAATAGGAAAAACAATTTAAATTGAGTAGGCTAGGCCAAGTGGATAGTTCTCAGATGTGCCTCTGCAGAGAACAGGAACCAAAGCTGATACAGATGGAAAACGTGAAATAAAAGAAAGAGAAATGAAAGGCTTGGAGGAAGTGGAGGGTGGTGGATTGAATCAGGAGGGAGGAGGACATTTTCCCAGAGAAAACCATAAAACTGATTGATGACTTCCCTTGAGGAATGTTTCCCCAGGTGTTTGTGTGTGTGTGTGTTCCAGTAGTTACAGAGTAGTTTAGAAATGATATCCTTGGACAAAGGACAAGTGCAATAAAGTAAATTAGGGGAGGGAAATGGTCCAAGTGTGCACCACAATTTTTGGCAGGATTAAAATCACAAAACACATGATATGGTGTATTATTAAAAACACAAACAATCTAAACTGAACATATTAGCACAGCTCCATCAATATTGACAAAAAGAAAAACAAAATACTGATTACACCCTGGTTTGTGACCTGCTCTATAATATCCTTATCTGATTCCAGCACTTCCAGGGCTGAAAGACCCACAAACCGTAAATTCGAGTTTTACCTATAACGCAGAGAGACACGCTGTTTTTTAGCTCAACACATCCAATCGGGGTCAAGCTTTCAACATTATTGAAATGATCATTCAGGTAATTTAGTTAACACAGGAAGTGGCAGGAGCACTCGTGAGGACGGAAATTCCCTGAGGAACCATATCTATGTCAGAATATTTACACTCTAGTGTCAGCACAGGACATTCAAATATTAGTGTGTGTGTGTGTGTGTGTGTGTGTGTGTGTGTGTGTGTTTGTGTGTTACAAATCAAATACAGCAATACTGTCTTTTGCAAATGCCTGGCCTACCTTCAGAATACATTTGGTGGACTAAAGTGGAAAATCGTTGGTGGACCATGTCCAATGTAATAATGTTTGCAGTTAATTTCCTGCAATAACTATATGATAGACTTTTAAGGCTGGATATAAATCTGAGTCCCACCAGTGCCGGCTCAGAGCTGAGAGATGGCGTAGAATGTGATTTTCCATTTGTTGGACAGGATATGTGTCTGTCCACCACAACCACAAACAGAGCATCTTTAGTAGAGTAGACTCACTGTCACTGAAAGATTAAGATAGAGAGAGACAAGAGCTAACTCTTTATACAACACTGCCCAATAAGTTAGCAGCTCAGAAAATTACAGACCGTTTACAACAGCATGGCATGCTCATTGACTAAACATTTGTCAATATAGAAAGGATTTTTTTTATAGGACCCGAATAATAAATTATAAGGAGTTGGAGGATCAATAGAGACTGTTTGTGCTAAAATTCCAGTTTATGTTTAATAAAATACACAAAGCATCCAGAAGTCAAGTCCTTAGGATATATAAAACAATTACTGTCGATGAAAGCATATGAAAAAACATTCCTTTGCACATGAAAGAAATGTGTCACCTAAAAGAAGGCCATTGTAAAGTGACTGAGAATAGAGCTAATGAAGTGGTTCTGACCGTGTTCCTGTTGTCCTGATGGAAGAGGAAGGGTTCTACTGGAGAGCGGAGGGATTCCTTCCTTTCACGAGGGAGGAAGCGGGATCCAGAGCCTGTCAGCAGGCCATCTGTAAAACACCTGTGGGACTGAGAGAGAGATGGAAAAAAGGATAGAATGTAGGAGGGAGGAGAGAGAATGACTTAAAGTTGGCACTGCTCAGACTTAAAATACTCTAGCTGTCAACTCAGAGCTAAGTGAGTGCACCAACATTCCACCGCAGTGCTGTTTTGAAATACTTAATTATTGGATTATGATGAAGATGATGACGAGTCTTTACCCCAAGTGAAGGAGTTCAAGTATCTCGGGGTCTTGTTCTCAAGTGAGGGGAAAATGGAACGAGAGATGGGCCGGAGAATTGGAGCAGCGGGTGCGGTGTTGCAGTCGCTTTATCGCACCGTTGTGACGAAGAGAGCTGAGCCAGAAGGCAAAGCTCTCAATCTACCGGTCTATCTTCGTTCCTACTCTCACCTATGGTCATGAAGGGTGGGTCATGACCGAAAGAACGAGATCGCGGATACAAGCGGCGGAAATTAGTTTCCTCCGGAGGGTGGCTGGCATCTCCCTTAGGGATAGGGTGAGAAGTTCAGCCATTCGTGAGGGAGTCGGAGTAGAGCCGCTGCTTCTTTGCGTAGAAAGGAGCCAGTTGAGGTGGTTCGGGCATCTAGTAAGGATGCCACCTGGCCGCCTCCCTAGGGAGGTGTTCCAGGCACGTCCAGCTGGGCGGAGGCCGCGGGGCAGACCTAGGACCAGGTGGAGGGATTATATCTCCACACTGGCCTGGGAACGCCTTGGAATCCCCCAGTCAGAGCTGGTTAATGTGGCCCGGGAAAGGGAAGTTTGGGATGCCCTGCTGGAACTGCTACCTCCGCGACCCGACCCCGGACAAAGCGGATGAAGATGATGATGATGAAGAAACAAGTACTTCTGAAGATGTATTGCATGAACATGGACTCTATTTTTACAATACTCAAGAGAAATAGTCAGTCTGTACTGTAACTACGGTATACCGCCCATGTCAGGTAGTGCCAAAAAAACATCTGGTCTGGTACAAACCTAACTGTCATCACCTTGAGTCCAAATCCAGTTAGAGCTCTTCTGCTTTCGAGTTGACCAAAGGGTTCCAGAATGGCTTCAGTGCCCTGCAGCTCACCGTGTATGTTCTATAGGGGGATACAATGATTGTTTCTTGGCAACCTTAAGTTGACACACTTGTTCTTTGAGTACTGTGGTTTAGATGCGTGGCGATAATGAAAATAATGTAGCGTCATGCCCACAGAAGCCCACCTTTCATAGCGACAATAAATTGGATAGATATGTACTGTCATTGGGAAGATATTGAAAGGGTTGCGGAGGCGCGAACAGGAGGTTACTGTGAACAAGGGCATCCTCTGTCAGCAGCTGAAGACACGCACACACACACACACACACACATTCTCTGAATGTATCGCTAGATGGCAGCAGAGGGCCAAGCATTGTCTTAGCAAAAAAAAAGAAAGTTATGCAGCAACTGCTCCTTTTTCAGGTAATTTCAAAAGTATAAAGTCATTACCCAGAAGTTCTATTGGTTCCATAGAAACTCACGAGGCGCTCTAATAATGTACTCACTGCAGCTGGACACTGGCCTTGCAGTGATCGTCTTGGCCAAAGATGCACCCAAGCTCCAGGTACCTTGGGGCCACAGGCAATCCAGATCATAATGACTTTCAATCCAGATCATAAGGACTATCAATCCAGATCATAATGACTATCAATTCAGATCATAATGACTATCAATCCAGATCATAATGACTTTCAATCCAGATCATAAGGACTATCAATTCAGATCATAAGGACTATCAATACAGATCATAATGACTATCAATCCAGATCATAATGACTTTCAATATCATTAGTGGGAGGAGCATTGCCCTCAATAACAGCTAAGTCAGAGAGGGGCACTCAGAGAGGTTTGGACTAGTACGTGTAGCACTCAGTTCGCACTAACATACACAGAATGTAGAATATAGAATCCATTTAAAGTGTACCAAGAGATATGTATTTGTGAGGTTGCTTCATTAACTTTCCAATCACAGTCAGATTCCACAGGATGATTGACAATCACCAAAGAGAAGTGTGCAAAATCAATAAAAGTGACGATTGTTTGTGGTTTAGCACACCTGTGAAAAATTGTCTGTAATCAGTTAAGAAAAATCTACATTTTGTAAAGTAATTTTTAAAAATATCAGAAGTGATCTCAAATTGAATTTAATGTTACACAAAGACAGGATAAATAAAACAACTTACAGTATGATAAAAGTGTCAACATAAAAAAAAACAAAAAAAAAAACATTTTGATACATTTGTTTTGGAAGAAATATTGACATGTACCTTTAAAATAATCCACTATTTCTCAAACTATGTCACAAACTAACAACTAACCTTCAATAATATAACACTGAAAAGGTATTAAATTTACATCACTCATTTAGCAATCCTTTATTTTGGTAAGTTATATTAGTAAGGCACAGATTGCTAGTGATATGAATTTAAGGCTAGGTTTATGCTTCCGTACGTTGTAGAACAGTCAGTCACCAGGGCTGTCAAGCAAGCCCAGCAGTTCATGACTCACCACAAGGTGGCCTCCACAGTCCAGTCCATCAACGAAGCATGTGCTACAAAAAACAGTTGGGAGTGTGTTT
>JAPMUY010006596.1:10000-15000 GCA_026901105.3 Galaxias olidus
CGTAGTCCCTACATGTCTTTCTTCAACTCATGTCCTTTCCTTCAGTGTTCACCCAAATACCTTACTGGTTTTGCACTTTGTTCTAACTTGACATTGGATAAAAGATCTGAGGTTAGACAACTGAAATCAAATTACATTTTGGCTTCAGAGGGAGAAAGAGTTGACTGGAGTAACCTATTAAACGTCTATAGTCTACCCATCTACTTGTCTTTCTGGATCCTTTTCTCATCTACAATTTCCCTCTTCCACCTTTCAACCCTTCCGTCACCCGCTCCCTGTTGGTTTTCCTTTCGTCTCTCCTAATCTGGAGTTTGTTTCTCCAGTATGCCGGAGCGAGTGAGTGACTTCCTGGGCCAGAGCTACAGCGAGCTGAAGCGGGCGTGTCTGCGTCGGGGCGCCCTCTTCAAGGATCCCATGTTCCCCACCACTGCCCTGTCCCTCTTCTACAAGCGAGAGACCCCACCCGGAGTCAAGTGGAAGAGGCCCAGGGTGAGTAAGAAGAATTAGGGGGTAAAGGGACCCAGGGGAGGTCCCAAAGAAGAGCCATGTTTTTACATGGCTAAAATTAAAGCCTGGTTTTTCCATTGCACTCGCTGTGTCAATGCAAAGGCATCCACACACACAACCCATTGCACAGACGCCCAAACACGCAACACAATCGCGCTTAAAAGTTGACAAATATAGCCCCCAACACGTAAATACACACACACACATTCGACCACTGACCAACATCTCTATAGTACTTGGGACTTACTTAGCATCCCCGACCTCTGCCAGTCTAATTTAAGTGGCCAACCCAGCAGATTTTATTTCTGTCAGATCTGTTTAATTAAAGTGCCTACTAAGAGGGAGAGCCATCGGGGCAGTGTAACTCTAGCTCACTGAGAGTGTGTGTGGCACGTGTTGCAGACTAAGGCAGGGAGGTGTCCTGGGGTAATGGTGTGTGTTCACCCAGAGACAAGCTGCAAAATTGGCTTGAAATAGAGTTCAATGGTTTAGTTGAGAGAAAAACGTCAGAATGAAGTTGAAGTGGTGCTGTTTATTGGACACTACGTTTCAAGTCACAACACTTCCATACTTTCCCCACGTACAATTTGTGCAATTAAAGAAAAACATTATTTGCATGAAATTAGAGATTAGAAAATAAATATGAATTCAAATTTGAACAGTTACAGATTGAAAAGTGAGCGTATGGGCATTCAGTTAGGCTGATTAGAGTGAAATGCTGATTCAATGTTGTGCAGTATGAAGTAACAGCCATGGGCTAGGGGTATTGTGTTCCTAATGCTGCGCTCAGGTATTTTCAATGTGCATCCATAGGGAGTCCACTGATAGGATGATACCCGTCACCGCTACCTGTCCTTACACGCACACACACACTTGCACATTCGGACTCCCTGAACTTCCCATCCTTAGCTCTAATAACACTTATGTCACTTTGTACTTCCCAGTGCATCAGATAGTCTCCGAGGTGGGGAAAGTGAGTTCATATGTTTTCTAGAGTTACATTTGTACAGGTTACGACCCCTGTGCATGTGTGTATGTGTGTGTGTGTGTGTGGGTGTGTGTGTGTGTGTGTATGCGTGTGTGTGTATGTGTGTGTGTGTGTGTGTGTGCACACGCCAGTATCAGTGCTGTAACCTGATCCGGTCATAACTAAGATCAACAGGTCCAGGTGGACAGGATCTGTCTACTCAGCGCTGTCCTGACACTGAAGTCCATTAGGAGCTGGACAGCACACTGACCATCTGACCATCTGACCATCAGACCATCAGATAGATGGAACAGGACCAAGGGTAGCCAATGCACTGTGGTGTGGTTAAATACGCTTACCATTTAAGATGATTTATTTTTTTCTGTCCCCCTCCACCTTTTCTTCGTTTCTGTCCGTCTCTCCCTCCCTCCCTCCCTCTCTCCCCTGCAGGAGCTGTGTAAGGACCCTCGTCTCTTTGTCGACGGGATCAGCACACGGGACTTGCACCAAGGCAGTCTGGGCAACTGCTGGATGGTGGCGGCCACTTCCTGTCTAGCATCGGAGCCCTCGCTGTGGAAGAAGGTGGGGGGTTAAGGGTCAACCAGATTGTTTCAATAAAGGGGAAAGGTTCATACAGGTTTCCATATGTGATGGCATGAGATTCTTCATGTTTTCTTTCTTCATGTATGGGCATTTGTTTACGTAGGCCAGCACTCACCATTAATGTTTTGAAACAGCAGCAATTATTTTCCAGATGCTAATATTGAACACGTTTATACAGTAGTATTGTGTGACTGGGACTGGATAATGTACTTCTTTCTCCCACACTATTCTTATTCCAAATGTCTCCAGGTGATCCCAAATCACATGGAACAGGAGTGGAACCCCAAGCGGCCCGATCAGTACGCCGGAATCTTCCACTTCCGCTTCTGGCGTCTGGGCCAGTGGACGGACGTGGTGGTGGACGACCGGTTGCCTGTCAGCGCGGAGGGAACGCTGCTGTTCTGCCGCTCCGCCACGCCCCGCGAGTTCTGGAGCGCCCTGCTGGAGAAGGCCTACGCCAAGTGAGTGGCAGTGAAGAGGAAACGATGATCCTGATCACATGAGGATGGATGTCAGTGAGGCGCCTCGGCCCATCCAGTCAATCTATATAGCTGTCTGTCTGCTCAGACTAAAGACGGGAGGGGAGAGCATAACAAAGTGTGTGTGTGAGTGTGGGGGGGGGAGGGGTATCATCAATCAATGGGTTTGGAGTATGATGTTATCATCATAAAAGGATATGCCTAAAGTGTTGTTTCAATTAGATCGTCAACGTCCCACTCCTCTCCTCCAGGTTAAACGGCTGCTACGAAGCGTTGGAGGGGGGCAACACGGCCGAGGCCCTCGTGGACTTCACCGGGGGGGTGTCGGAGCCCCTCAGCCTGGACAGAGAGGCCCTCAGCCAGCACCCTGACCAGCGGAGGGCGCTCTTCCAGAACCTGACCCAGGCCCACGCCCGCAAAGCCCTCATCACCTGCTCCATACGGGTAGGAGAGCTTTTACCAACAAACCCACGGCAAGTTAACACAGAGGCTTAACTTAAAGAATGACCTAACATTTACTCTGACTAATGACCTTGAGAGTAAGTCAGTTCAGGCAATAGTGACTTTGCACTAGCACAGCACAGCCTGACAGTGGTTGTTGTGAGAGAATGCTTTTTTTGCTAGACAGCTTGTGTGGACGTGATGAGGTGACCTTACTGCTTAATTTACTCTGCCGGATCACTGGGGACAGGTGGCTGCTGTGTCCAGCAAAAATGGCAAGGATGACAGAGGAGATGTGCCCCCTGGCCATTGCTATCCTCACTGTCCTACCTGTGTCCTGCGATATTGCAGAATAATCCTTGCTCTGTTCATTCGAGTACTGTAGAGGAAGCATTGGTTTACTATTTTTAAAAACATATGTGCAATATAGCTTAGATTTAACTTTGTATTTAATTATTATATTTGTAGTCCATGCTTTGTAAGTGACTGCTTGCCTATGCAAATAACTTTGAAGTGCCTATGCGCATGAAATAAATGTGAAAATAAATGAAAATAAATGTGCCCTCAGAGGCGTTAGCATGACTAGCCTCGTTGTTTGATCAGTATGAGTTTGTGCTGCATTGGGCAGATAGTGTAATTATATCACAGCCATTGCCTCCTCCTGCCCCATCCCGTCCCAGCCAGCGGAGGGGGAGGCAGTGGAGTCGGTGCTAGACTGTGGGCTGGTGCGGGGCCACGCCTACGGCATCACCGCGTTGAGGAGGGGCCGTCTCGGGGAGAAGCTGGGCACGCTGTGCGGCGCCACGCGCCTCTTCCTGGTGCGCATGAGGAACCCGTGGGGCACCGCGGACTGGACCGGGGCCTGGAGTCAGGGGTGAGATGGGGAGTTACTGGGGAGCGCTCACTGATAAGACCTTACTACGAGATTTAAAGTGAAACGGGTCATGTTGCCATGCCATTTCACCAGTTACTTTCAAAATAAGTGTTTTATTTTTTTAAAGTAATAATTTTTGGGTAAGCAGTTACGTGCATTGGTTTGGATGCTATACTTCTCTTTGAGTGCTCTTTGAGTTTTGTGGTTTTTGACATATAGTGCTCTATGGCGCCCTCTGCAGGTCCGATAAGTGGCAGCAGATGGGGCGTGTGGAGAGGGAGAAGATGGGCCTCACGGTGCGAGACGTGGGGGAGTTCTGGTAAATACCCGCAGTAGGATTGTGTTGGTTAACGTGAACAAGGATAGTGCTGACTTCCTTGTTCCCCTGGACATTTCCCCAGGATGGAGTTTGAGGACTTCTGCCGTTATTTCACGGATCTGATGGTGTGCCGTCTGGTGGAGAAGCCCCTGCTGTGGCCCGGCCGACACTGGAGGGAAGTGCGCTGCACTGGAGAGTGGGCCCCGGCCCCTGACACCACCCAGGGCTCAGCCTCTGCCCTCAAGCCCAGCCGAGAATCCTCAAGGCTGGAGAACACTTTCACCAAGCACGGAGCAAGGACCCAGGAGAGGGGGGACCGGAAGGAGGAGAGACTCGGGGAGAGGCAGAGAGACGGAAAGAGAAGCGGAGGAGGGGCTGACAAGGCGGTCGTGGCGAAAGAAGAGAAAAGGAAAGCACGAAGTGAAGAAGAGAAAAAGAAAGAAGAGAGGGGTTCAGACGGAGGGTGGGACAAACAGATGGACAAGAGGAGTCGATGCGGAGGCTGCATCAACCACAGAGACACCTTTCTACACAACCCACAGGTGAGACTACATTTCTCAGTGCCCAATGGACCTCCATTGACATGGAAATCGAGGTAACCAAACAATTTAGAAGCAGTCTCGTCTTTTAAACCTGTCTGTTGGGTGAGTTTCTCCACGAAGGGTGTGACCCTTTCAAACACTAAACTGGAGCTGTAGGCTAACAAAGGCTTAGTCTCTTTCTCGCTGTCCCCCCAGTTTCTGTTTGAGGTGCTGGAGAAGGAGGAGCTGCTGATCTGCTTGCAGCAGGAGGACAGGAGGATACGGAGGA